>APFE030931041.1:112449-124868 GCA_000404065.3 Pinus taeda | reverse complement strand
TAGACTTCTCTTATGCCACAAGTCCAGTCTTCGGTCAAATGAGAAAGCTATATCGCGAGCAAAAGATGAAATATATGATAACTGGTAAAGAGAAGCCGATCAATCATCCTGTAAATTATGTACATACTGACTTGGAGTCGTTTTTTTTATTTGTTGATAGTTTTAATGATATAGATAGTCAGTTAGTTCAAGCGGAAGACATACCAGAGATCACTGAAAATTTCAGAGTAGTACTACAAAAGGAAAGAGGAGAAAAGCAAGCTATCATGGAGCAAAGAGTTGAAGAAAAGGGGCAACAAATAGAAAAATCAGAGGCAGTACAATTTCAGCACTTGGAGGAGGATGAAGATGGTCTTTGGACCATGGATTTCGATGGTGCGGTAGGTAGTGATGGTGCTGGTATTGGTGTGTGGATTCAAAGTCCTTTTTCCGCTCAAGACAAAGTTCCAAGCAAGGTGAGAGTGTGTTCCTATAAACTAGCATTTGATTGTTCAAATAATGAGGCGGAATATGAGGCTCTCATTGCTAGCCTAAAGATTCTTAAGAAACTAAAAGCAAAGAAGATTGCGGTCTATGGTGATTCCGAGTTGGTAATAAAACAAGTTAAAGGTGAGTTTCAGGCCAAGCATCCTCGTACGAGAGCATATCGAAATGTAGTCTTAGATATTTTGAAGTTGTTTTCAGACCATACCTTGACATGTGTTCCGCGCATACAAAATGGTGTTGCTGATGGACTTGCTAAGGCAACAAGCAATTTAAAAATTCTAATGAATTCTATTAACAAGTTTGAGATTCATGTGAAGCATCGTCCCACTGTTCCAGACAATCAACGTTCTTGGCAAGTTTTTCAAGATGATGAAGAGATCAATGAGTTTCTGCAAAATAAGGGTAAGTTCAAAGATTCCTCAATAGATACCGAAAATGATGATGGTGATGACAATATACAAGTAAATCAAATGGATGTGCTGCAACTTAAGGAAAAAATTATTCCTAAAGGATTGATTCCTTTAGAGGAGCTGTTCGACCAAGATGATGTGGCCCGCAAACCGACATTGAGACCGACTGAAAAGGGTGTTGAAGAGGTAAACATTGGGACAGCTGAAAATCCCAAGATGGTTAAGTTATCAAGGTCATTATCACCAAAGGTAAAAACTAAATATATGAAATTGTTGTCTTTATTTTCTGAAGTATTTGCATGGGATTACTCAGATCTTAAAACATATGATACAAATATCATTCAACATACTATTCCTATTAAGCCAAATCAGAAGCCTTTTCGCCAAAAGTTGAGGAGAATCAATCCGAAGTTGCTGCCATCAATTGAGAAAGAGGTAAACAGATTGTTTAAGTCAGGAATCATTGTGCCTATCTGATTTTCAGATTGGATATCAAACTTGGTGCCCGTAAGAAAGAAGACAGGTGAGATCCGTTTATGTATTGACTTCAGAAATTTAAATAAGGTGTCCTTAAAAGACAACTATCCGCTGCCCAAAATGGATCATATATTGCAGCGAGTAGTTGGAGCATCAAGGATGTCACTACTCAATGGTTATTCAGGTTACAATCAGATTTTAGTGCATGAAGATGACCGTGACAACACAACGTTCACCACTCCATGGGGAACATTTCATTATGCAAAGATGCCGTTTGGTTTGAAAAATGCAGGAGCTACCTTTCAGCGTGCAATGGACGTGGCTTTCGCCAATGAGAAAGATGTATTTTTGGTTGTTTATATTGATGACTTAACCGTGTTTTCAAATTCTGATGAGGAACATTTGTATCATTTGAAAATTGTTTTCCTAAAGTGCAGAAAATATGGCATCTCGTTCAACCCGAAAAGGAGTCTTTTTGCCATGGATGAGGGCAAACTTCTTGGCCACATCATATCTAAAGACGGCATTCGTATTGATCCAGCACGAGTTGAAGCCATTCAACAAATTGAACAGCCTCGAAACAAGAAAGAAATTCAGTCTTTCAATGGTAAATTGAATTTTCTGCGTCACTTCATTCCAAATCTAGCAGAGCATCTTAGAGAGATCACAAGCATGCTCAAGAAGGACAGTCAGGTAAAGTGGACCGAAGAGGCTTGTTTTGGAAGACCACGGCAAACAAGATTCTAAGGGCAGGCTATTATTGGCCTTCATTATTTTCAGATGTATATAAGGGTGTTAAAAATTGTCACGAATGCCAAATTTTTCAAGGAAAGCAGAAGCTCCAGCCTTTGCCTCTCAAACCAATTGAAGTCAGCGCACCTTTTCAGCAATGGGGATTGGATTTCATTGGTGAAATTCATCCGGCATCATCAGGACAACATCGATGGATATTGACGGCCACAGACTACTTCACAAAATGGATTGAAGGAATTCCTACTCGACAAGCTACGGAGGCGGTAATTATTTCTTTTCTCGAGACCAATATTTTGTCACGCTTTGGATGTCCAAGTAAGCTAATCACGGATAATGCAGCAGTGTTTAAGTCAAAAAGGATGATTGAGTTTTGTTATAAGTACAATATCAACTTGGGACATTCAACCACATACCACCCTCAAGGAAACGGATTGGCGGAGTCATCTAATAAATCCTTGGTCAATATCATTAAGAAATTGTTGGAAATCAGCAAAAAGGGCTGGCACAAGAAATTGATAAATGCACTATGGGCTGATAGGGTGAGTCAGAAAAATTCCATTGGTATGTCTCCTTTCGAGTTGGTGTACGGAACAGACACAGTTTTTCCTACGTCACTTGCTGTCCTGGTAGTCAAATTGCTTCGAGAAGCAGGTAGTGAAGAGGATCCTATGCAGAGAAGAATTAATCAAATGATCCATTTACAGCAGACACGGGAAGAGGTATTTCAAAACACTTGCAAGCTGCAAGAGCGCATCAAAAAGATTTATGACCGGAAAGCAAAGGCAGACACATTTCAGCTAGATGAGGTAGTTTTGAGATGGGATGCTCGACATGAAGACAAGGGAAAGCATGGTAAATTTGAAAATTTATGGAAGGGTCCTTACAAGATTGCGGCATATCGCGGCCAAAATGCTTTCCTTCTCAAGGAGATGAATGGAGATGAATATCCGAGAGGGCCGATTAATGGTCGGCTGTTAAAGAGATACTACTTTTGAGTACTTTTCTGCTCATTTCATCATCATTGTATATATCATTTTACTTTGGTTCTATTGCACATGTACACTAACTTATCATCTTCAGTTTGGGGCCCGAGGTGAAGGCTATAATTCTGAAAACGAAAGTTAGTTAGTCTGAGGTTGTCAAGTTAGTTGTCTAAATCTTTTAGTTTTGAGTCTAGTTTGATCGAAGCAGTTTTTGGTTTTTCAGTCAAATTATCAAGATTTTGTGTCGGAATAATGACTCCATCGCCCAATGGATGAAGGCACTGTATAGCTCTTACAGAGATTTGCGGTTCTTGGCATCTCAAAGGAGCTACCATCCCAATTGGAGCCACTGTTAGAGTCGGTCTAGTTATCCCTCCATCAGAGATCAAAAGCTCTTTTTGCATTTCATGTTTTAGGTGTCCCATCTGTTTGATCAGTTGCATTTCGTTAGGCATGCCATAACTCTGATGGAGCGGTTGTGTGTCACTCATTCCCCTCGTGTTTGGCACTCCTATTTCAGGTTTATGCATTAAAATAAAGTTTTCCAAGGTCATTCACAATCATGTTTTAAATTTTGAGGTTTTAGGTCTAGCGTTGAGTCATTTTTGTCTTGCAAAGTATTAGGAGACCAGCAGGCCAGAGGGAAGTCTTTGATCGATCATCATTTCAATAATTTTCATTATTTTACAATTGAATTAGGACTTCTCTTCAAAACTCCGTTTTGAAGATAAGTCGCTTTTTCATTTTTGTAAAAAATTGTCGAAATTGTCAACCCTTCAAATGTTCGAGTGCAGCCTTGGTCTCCTTTGCCAAAGTATGTTACAGCTATCCCTGCAAACAAAAATCAACAAAAAGCTTCAGTTCAAACCTCAGAAAAGCAAAAGGAAATCAAAAAGCATCATTGTATTAATAGACCAAAAGTGAAAGTGCCCAAACTTTACAAAGTGGGTTTTGAAGTTAATTTATTCAAATGAGATATTTTGTGGGTGTATTTAAAGTGAAACAAGTCTTTTACTTCACCACATATCCAAGAAAGAAGCATTTGTCAAGAGTGGAGGGAGAAAACCCGAGTTTCAAGCCCTAGAGGCAGAGTGGAAGTGCGCGCTATGCATAGGATTGGTGCGCTACGCACTGGGCGATGCGCTACACATTGGGCGCACATTTCCTGTGTAAATTAACACAGGCGCTACGCATACAACAGGGGCGCTACGCATCCATTCCAGCACTGTGTTTTGTGCCTAAAATTCATCAAATCACCCCGAAAATTACAAGTAGGTGTCTCCTTTGACTCAAGCATCAAGTTGAATGGTGTTTAATGTATGTTTGAAAGAATATAAATCAAACCCTAGGGACTTTGTATAGGGTATTAAAAACGTTGTAAACATTGTAGACAACAACACTTCATACCACAACATCTTTGTGACTTTTTATGCCCAAATATAGCAAGCAAAATACCCACTGTGGCAGAATGTTTATGATGCTTCAACTAGTTTTTTGAGGATACATTGAAATTGAGATTTCTTCACACCTACAACATACACATTGCAGTCCTCCTATTGCACCTATTTTGGTCTCAAAACCATGTCAGATATAGAGTCATCTTATGAGCAAGAAAATGAAAGTGATTCCACCACAGAGGGAAATGTGCCACAAAGACCTCGTAAAGGTGGCAAAGGTGGTAAACATCTCAGAGAAGAACCCACTTCTATGGTACAATTGCAAGCTTGACCACTTGCCATGGATATCTTTCGCCACCAATCATGCTATCATTTTTGTGAGCTAATTTCACAGTTTCAACATAATCGTGAATTAGCTTGCTTCTTTGTTCTCCATTTACATGATGGCCATGTGAACCTTGCTGGAGTTAATTTCATTTTGTCACCAGAAACCATTGCAGAGGCCATGGGAATTCGGAATATAGGGGAGCAATGGAATAAGCGACAACAGCTAGAGAAATCATATTATGAGCCATATATTAAATCAGGGTATATAAGGCACTTGAGTAGAGTTTTTCCTTTCCACTACCTGATTGATTGGTTTGCACCTTTGACGAAACTTATCATTCGATATTTCAGTTGTGAGGGCAGATTCTCACGTCTTTATGCATACCATGTCCGTTTATTGATGCATTTCACAAGGGTGCGCCTGATGAACATCCCATATTTTATGTTTCGCAACATAGAGAGGATGGTGCCTTTAGTGCAAAAGAAGAGGCCAACGCAGCAACACAGGAGCATATACCATTATGCATTGATCAAAATCGTGGTGATTCATCAGCTGACACAGCAGGGCATTACATGGGAGGATTTTATTGCTCGTGACCTTTTCACAGTGCCTCAGCCACCACCAGAGGTGGTTCATGATGACGGAGGGCCTTCACAGCAGCTTGACATTCCCGAGACCGAGCATGTTGATGCCCCCTTATATGTGACATATCAGAAAGGCCACAGGGCCTTATTTGCAGCCGCACGACGAGTACTATCTCCACCCGGGGTGGAAGGGTCTCGTTGACACCATCAGCAGAGCGAGTATTATCTCCACATCATGTGGAAGGGGTCTCGCTTCCATCTACAGCAAATGTACAGATTTAGGACAGGGGCAAGAGACCCATGGTTGACGAGGGTCCTTCAGGAGGCCAGGACACCGATATCATTGATGTTGATGCTAGCTCTCCTAGCTCCGAGGTAAAGGAGATCATCCGAGAACAAAGGGCCAAGAATGAGTCACTGCAAAAGAAATTTCAGATGGCTAAATGGGTGATCAACTACCTAGAGCAGCGCAAGAAGCAGTTGGAGGATGAGCATGAACTTTATGAGCCGCGGAAGATCCGCGAAGACCGAGAATTAGCCCGAAGGAGACCCAGTGATTTGACACCTATTGATAGGGAATCAATGCTCATCCAGGTCAACACTCATCTGGAGAAGTTGTTGGCGAAGGAAAATAGGGACAACGACATGCTTCGTCACATGAAGACTTACTATTGGGCTCGCATGCATGTTTGCAAAGCGAGAATCAAGGTCCTTAAAAGGCGTTTGAGCAAAGTACAAAAACAACACAAAAGGCCTGATCCGCTTCGAGTTTTGGTCGAGGCTTCACTCGTTGAGCATGATACATGATGGAGGGTCTTCACTCCAATTTTGGGCACATTTGGAGAAAATTTTGTCATTTCAAATATTTTGGCTTAAGAAACAGGTTTTTGGATTCTACGCGTAGCGCGCAGCGCGCTACCCTGAAGATTGGGAGGTCCAATTGAAAAATGGCTTGTAGTTTTGGATTTTTAATGAAGAAATACACTTGTACAGCCACTGCCAAGGCATTCCATCAAGTTCTGGATGGTCAAAATGTCCAAAAACACCATGAAAACCACCTTGCTGCCACCTTTTCCAACTGCAGGTAGTACCTATGGGAGACTTCCGTTTTGAGGGGGCAAATGAGCTTCAAATTGGAAAATTCCACTTGGGTTGGAAAGTAGACATCCAGGCCTTTCCAACGAGCTATCATGAGCGCAATTTGGATGTCAGGAAGTGCTCCAAAAAAAGGCTCAAAGGGGCGCTATGCATAGGGATCAGGGGCGCTACGCATACAGTTTTTGGCCCAGATTTTCACCTTCAGCTCAGGAATTCAGCTAGTTTTTACCAGATTCACTCTTTGATGTAATTTTCCACCTAATATGATGTAACTTGATGTATATAAGGTAACTTAGCACTTATTTACCTTCTTCTAGATGATTCATTCACAAATTAGCAAGAAATCAATGTAATGAATCAGTTTCCTTCTTTTTAGAGGCGGGTTGTTTGGTCATCTAGATTCTTGCTCCATGTTTAGAATTTGTTCAAAATGATCCTAGAAGGAGGAGCTCGACCCCTAGAGGTTAGGGAATGAGGATAGCTTGGTCTATATATGTAAATTTTCATTTAGTAGCAGAGGTTGGACTCTTGGGATAGTTTGAGAATATATTGTACATATCTTACCAACATTTTTGGCAAAGGAAGACCAGGGTTTTGCAGCACTACTTGGGATCCATGTGGCTTTATGTCTTGATGGTGTTTTTCTCTCAGTATTTGTAAGTTATGTATGTGAATCATTATCTCTATTGAATCTTCTCTTATTAAGAAAATGAAGTGTTAAGGTAGAATCCATGAAATTGCTATGCTCTGCCTTTAAATTTGTTTAATATTCTATGTTTTCTTCAGTTTAAGGAGAATCCTTGAGACCCCTTGCTCTCCTTAGCCTCTCACCGGTCTGATCTATCCATCTCACCTGCTTTAAGGCATCAAAACAATTTCCTATCTTGCCCCAAGTGGACCTCTGCAAAAACTGTGCCTCATCCCCGCACCCAAAATTGCCTTTCCCTTGATTTCAACAAAATCATAAAAAATCAATCCTAAACTCTTTGTATTTAATACCTAGCCTAAAATCAGTCATCAATTCGGTGATCTCGAGCCTTTTCGATTACCTTTTTCCGAGTTTGACCCGGAGAGAGCCCTCTCCTGTCCTCGTAGGGCTAGCTACGAGGTTGAGCGTGGTTTGATGTGGCCTTGAGTCTTGCCTTATTTCTGCCTAAGGCATATTTGAGCGCTAACAGATAGTCAACTCCTTAAAACCATTCTGAATTGTCTAACATACAACAAAGTGCTAACAAGATGTTAGGGATTTGATATTTTGTTCAGTTAAAAAAAATTGTATTAACAATTTGTAAAACATTTAAAGGTTTATGTATTTTACGGCCAATATTGCATTCCATAAGAAGTTCTTGTAGTAGATTTATTGCCATTCATTGGCCATGGGTAAGCTACTTAATTATGAGAATAGTTATAGATAGTCATAATGTGATCAATAAATATACTATTTGGTACATAAAAACTACATATATATTGCAGAGTTTTTTGAACAAAAAACACAAATCGCAATCCTAAATAGCTGCGTCATATAAATTGCAAATATTATTACTTTGTTTGTTTTTTAAATTAAAATAATGTTTAGCTTTTTATTATCTATATATATAGAGTTTAGGTGTTATTTAATTATTATATATTTTGATTGGATAGGGAAATAATTATTTTGGTCAAATATTGATCTTTATTGTTTAAAATGGGGTTTTAATGACATATATAGATTCCACATTTTGAAAAACTGTAATTAGATTGTCAATAGTTCACAACTCAAACTTGTCATTCCAACAAATTCCTACAAGATTCCAAGCAAATTATATTAAAAAATAAGTCCGAAAACCCTCTAAACATACAAACTACAACTATCATTTATGTCTAAATAAGTTGAAAATTTAGGTAGCATGACTTTATTACTCTTTTATATAAGATTTATATCTGCATAACAACATAGTCCCTCCCTCTTTTGATATTTATTGATATGCTAGTGTGATTAAGGCAGTGTAGGGTCTGGATTTTGTCATTATTCGAGAATGTTCCATTTCTGCCATTGTTTCCGTAATCTATTGTTATTTCGGCCTCTAAACATTTCTTCAATACATCATTACCCTACAAACGACTTCTTCTGCATAAGCACTAATCCACACACTTCCTTTCCCACATTTCTTCTTTCTTGCGCACTTTAATACTCAATGTTATTAATTGTTTCTATGCTACCTACTGTAATTACAAATATTTTGTGGAAGTTATCAAATCAATTATTCATGTCAATCAAGGATTTGTTGGAAATAATACTGAGAGGGGGGGGGGGTGAATCAGTATTATCAGATCAGTAAAACTTTTTCATCTTCACACTTAGATTCACATACGTGACTTCAGTTAAGGATATACGCGTATATACGCGACTGTATTAAATGAAACAAGCGTATATGCAGCAACCTTAAGATTCAGTTAGCTTATCTTCAGTAAATGCATCAGAACATTATTAACCACATTAATAGTAAATAGGTGTAGTAAAACAGTACAGATCATCACACATAAGAAGCACACATGAACACCATGATATAAGGTGGAAACCCAATGTGGGTGAAAACCACATGCTGCAATTCATCTCTTTCATCCTTTAATAAGAAACTTCTTTCACAATGTACTGGCGCAGTCCTTTACCAGTACGCAGGCTACAACCTGTAGAGGGCTACGACCCTCTCTCGTTTTCCAGTTACTTCTGGAAGGGAGCTACAACCCCCTTAGCTCTTGTACTAGCGGATATACTAGTACGTAGGTGCTGACCTATAGAAGGCTGCAACCTTCTTTTCTTCAGGGACCACGTTTCATCAATTTTCAGACTGAATCCATAAGTACAAAACAATCACTGCTGCAATACAATCATCCACTTATACTTGCATCATAAATCTCTAAATCACCCAAAACTGAATCACTGAAACCCTGTCATCAAAAAAACAGAATGCAAACCAGAGCCCAGAACTCTGCAATAACTAGTAGAATCAACAGCACCCTGAAACACCAAATCTCATAATGCATACGCCACTTTACTATACCAAAACCACGTGTATACGCGCTTTCACCTCATACAACCCGCGTACAGATGTAAAGATAATTACTTGTACCTTCGCTGTTATATCAACCCAATCCAAGCAGCACAAACCGATAACCAGCAATACTAGATCTTTGCACTTCGTCAGACATTCATTCCTTGCTCACCCTTGCCCCCTTCTTGGCCTAATGATCTTCTCCTTATATAGGTTAGGCTTCTGTCAATACCATGGTCCAAAACCATGTAGAAACAATACCATGAACCCAATACATGGGGTCGTCACTTTGGACCAAATACTATGGACCAAATACCACAGACCAAAACCATGATTTCCAACATGTACGCGCCTTTACTCTTATTAACCCGTGTGTATACGCGTACACCCATTCTACTTTGCTAACCCGCGTATATACGCCCTTTCTTCACGGTCAACCTGCGTATATCTCTCTGTTTACCTGCTGCACTGTGATCTGTCCGTTGCCATCACCTGTATCATTCCTCTAAGTGAGTTGCCATCAAGGACAACACCTGAATCATAATGCCAACAATCTCCCCCTTTGGACTTGATGGCAACCACCACACCAAGTCACTCTCCCCCTTTGACATCAAGGGCAAAGGGCGGACCAAGATATTCTCTTCCTTGGTATGCCTTCTACTGTCCATACTCCCCCTAAGTACCTGCTTAAATATCTGAATGAGCTCCCCCTTTGTATATGCCAAGATGTATCAATCCATCCATGCTCCCCCTGAGAAAATGAAAGATTTAGGACCAGCACTTCATTCAAAATCATTCATCATATATGATCTGCACCATAAGCATCAGCATCTAAACCTGCAATACCATTCCTTTGATCAACCAACAGGATGTATCATTTAGCTACATAAGCATCATCACCAACTTCTAATGCCATCAATGCATTGTTTGAAGTATATGCTCCCCCTGAGCTAGTGCTAACCATCTCTTATCATGACCGAACCTTTCCCTAAGTCTGTTCTGCTGCCCTTTCTCCTGCTCTCTATATACACGACTCTACAGCCTGTAACTCGCGTATATACGCGACTTATCTTCATTATATCAGCGTATGCAAGATGGAATACTGAATTTCTTCACTTTCAGTATCCCCTGTGTCTTTTATGTCAGCTAACTGAGTTATGTCACACCTTTCTGTCTCTAATTCTGTCTTCTGAAACTGTGATGATGTATGGTCCTCTTGTTTTGAACTTTGAAATTTTCTCTTGCATTCCCTTGCTTTGTGTCCAAGTTTGTTGCATGAATAACATCTTACATATTTCATGTTCCTCTATTGCAATCAATTGCTTTGTGTCCATATGCATTGCAGGCAAAGCAATATCCTCTGAAGTACCTGGGATGTGATGATCTTGAACCATTCTACTTCTACATCTGGCTGCAACATGTCCATGATTATGACATACATAGCATTCACCATTATTCAGTGGAGGAGTAAAAGATTTCCTTTGAAGAATCTCATTCCTTGATTGTTGATGGGGAAGACCTCTCAACTCCTTGTTGATCATTTTAGATTTCTCTTTGGAGTTCTTTGCCTCACCTTGTGAACTAGATTCACCTTCAACAGATTCATGAAAGCCAAGACCAGTCTTGATACTAGGGGATCTTTGACTACCAAGAATGTCATCCAAAATCTTAGTACTATCTTGAAATCGCAACAATTTATCCTTTTCTTCTAATTTACCTTTTAAGATATTTACCTCAAACTAATGTTGTTCTTCCTTTTTCAGATACTGTTTCCTTAGGTCTTCTTCAAATTTTCTTCCTTCTTCCACTTGTTGCTTTAATTTCACCACTTCATGTTCAAGAGCTTCTATGTTCTGCTCCTTTGATTTTTCAAGATCTTCTTTTAGAGAGAAGATCTTTGATTCAAGACTCTGAATTGTTATGCACTGATCTTTTACTATATCCTGCAATTTCTCCCTTACCCTGGTTACTGTCTCCAATTGTTCGTTTAATTTGGTAACTTCTTCAGTTTCTGCATTCTTCTTATCATATGCCATGAGACTTCTAATGTCTTCGCTACCATTGAATGAGTGATTACTTTTAACATGGGTATACTAGCTTCTATTACCTTCTTCCGACATCTTTCCTTTGTTATGAGGGCATCTAGCAGCATAGTGACCAACTCTACCACATAAAAATCATTTTAAAGGTAGCTTACCTTTGAATCGTCCAGTTCCCCGTTTAAGATTCTTGACAAAACTTACCTCATATTCTTCCTTTGACATGTATCCTGATGCTTCGAATGCAGCTTCTGATGGTCCCTCTTTTCGCATCTCAAAAGCAGTTAAGATTCCGTGAAGCTGTGACATGTTGATTTTCTGCAGATTCTCCTTTTCTTCTATGGCAGACACTTTGGAATCAAATTTAGCAGACAGGGATCTCAAAACCTTTTCAACTAAGACAAATTCCTTAAATTCTTCACCTAAATACCTCATACAATTTACAATCTCATCCATACGCAAGAAGTAATTAGCTATGCTTTCATTACTATGCATCTTAAGATTTTCATACTGGATTCTAAGAGTTTGAAGCTTTGCTCTTTTTACCTGTTCATCTCCTTCGTAGCTTAGAATGATTTTGTCCCATATTTCCTTAGTTGATTTGTAATGCATGATCTTCATAAATTCTGATTGTGTCAAACTTCCCAATAAGACAGTAACAACTTTGGCATTGAGCTCATATTGCTTTTTCTTGGCTGCATCTGTAGGAACTGCTGATGGGAAATTGTATCCACTTTCTACGATTCCCCAAACTTCTGCTCCAAGTGATTGTAGATATGTTGTGGTTCTTATCTTCCAATGGGTAAAGTTTCTCCCGTCAAAGACTGGTGGC
>APFE030931041.1:84160-112439 GCA_000404065.3 Pinus taeda | reverse complement strand
TCCTTCAGCCACATTTAACCTCTCTAAAACTTGCAGTCTTCTCATAAAAAACAACAATGAAGAATATTAATGAAAATGGCGTAAAATATGGAATCTCAAACACTGGCCCAAAATCACTCTTTTTATGTGGCTTCTATTATGGTACTAAATTTTGACATGGGAGAAGCTACAAATTCATAGTTTTAAGGTCATGCCTTATTTATTTATCCAATTCAAGAAATTTCAATGCTTTCTAAACAACCACAACTTCTCTACTTCTATCTAGGATCACCTTGCTATGCTTTTTCAACTGATCAACAAAGTACAAAATAATATCCTCTCCCCAACTAAATTATTGCATGATTTCCCCTTTATTAATGTCATTGTCAACAAAGCATGACAACTCATCCTAGGATTCATCATATAGGAGATTCTGAAGGAGTGTAACTCATGAATGTTTAAGAATATTAGAACCTCCATATACTTTATTTGGAAAGTTGTCCTAAATAGAATAAGGGAAACATTTTGGTCTCTTCCTTGGTCCTCCAAATTTTGGGAATGTAATCAGCCTGAAAAAATTCATTCTAAGAAAAACAGGTCTTCCCCCATTTTCCTTTGGAAAAATCCCTCTATCCTCAATTTCATTCCTTCCAACCCTTCCTTTTGGTCCCACCCTCTATAGGAATTCATCAAACTTAACCTCAATGGAGACTCAAAATGAAATGTAGGCGAGATAAATTTTGGTGGAGTCTTACGTAATGCTAATGGGAAGATTCTACATGTTTATATAGCTTCCATAAGCCTCAAGACTAGTAATGTTGATGAAATCTAGGCATTAGACGAGGGTCTCTCAATTGCTATTCGCAAACAATTTCACAAGATCACCATTTAAGGAAATTGCAAGACCATTATCTATATCTTTTGCAAAATCTAATGTGGATAAAATCCTTCTAAAGTCTCTAAGAATTGAAGGTTGGAAGCTCGAATCGGTAATACCACAAAACTCCTAGCAAAAATCGCAACTCTCCTCTCTCATTTCTGCAACGAAGGCAACAAAATGGCTTAGAAGCTATCCAATTTTGGTCTCACCATAACATCTCATCCACTTGGATTGGATTGGAGTGAGGACATTCTAGAATCCATTCGAACTCATTCTCAAGATTTGGTTACAAAGGACCTTATCCCAAAGGAGGGTGCCCACGGGTGGGTGTTCCACCCCCCCTTGATATCATGCTAACTCACACGAAACGGGGTTGCAACTTCCACTATACTTGGCACATTTCATGCACTCGAGTCACTTCATTGATCATAACACAAAGTTGGCACAACGATAAAGGTCATTTGAATATTGCATGTAGCATAAAATGGTATAGGAGTTGTCAACATGAGAATTCTATCATATTTTTGGTGATCAAAGAGAATCTCCTTCTCACATGAGGGCATTCACCAATGCAAATGCTCGGAGATTCTACCTAATCGTTGTTATGACTCACTGGTTTTTTGTGTGCGGCACTAGTAGTCTTTATTGTCTTGTGATGTCGACATATGTCAAGGTTTGACAAAGTTAGCGTGTTTTTATAAGTTTCTACTTGCAAGTTGCTCAGTTAACATATTTGTACAAGTTTCTACTTACAAGATCCTTAGTTAGCATGCTTCTATAAATTTATTCTTAAAAGATGCTCAACACGGGATCTTAGCAACCCAAATCTCTAAATTTATGTTACTTATTTAGTTTCCCTAAAAAAAAAATGAATAACATAGAACTTATGATCTATATAATCTTCATTTCAAATAATGCAATATACTTAATTTAAAATAAAATAAAATAAAATAAAAATTATGGAGTGGAATGCTTACTTATTTAACTTTGATTATACATATTTTCATACATAAACTATTAATTAGTGTCTAACTGATTATTGTTTGATAGAATTTATCATTACTTTATGTTATTTACGTTAGACATGTAAATAAACAACTAGCATTGACCACCAGACTACTAGACTACTGAATATTTACTGTTCCGTATATTAAAGTGTGCACCATCCGATTTAAATCCTCGAGGGAACAGGGATTCAGACAAACCGGTTTTACGGTAAGCTCACAAATCGTTAAAAACAAAAAACACTAATGGAGACCAACAAAAGCTTCGCTGTGGTACTTTCGCTATAATATAGCGTCTTAAGGCGCAATCTTTAGTACAACTCTTTTGGTCTCACTGATTTGCCATTAATATCTAATTTCTCTAACCCAATGCTCTGTTTATGTTATCATGGAAGATAAATATTAAGTTCATATGAGACAAGGGATGTGGTCTCTGTAAATACAGTATTATGATAATCCATCCTAACATTTCATATAGAGCTACAGTAATAGCTGTAATCGTTTTATACGCATTCATCCCATTGCCGGTGCTTTCCCTATAGTTTAAATAGAAATAAAATTTGTCATATACACATTGTGTATGAGAGAAACTCCAGAAATGTATGGCAATGTCTGTGAACAGTCTTGAGCAAAGACTTTGATATAATATATAATTATCCAAAACAGAAATTTTGATCCCGAGGAAAACTTGTGTAAGGGCTCTGAGCAATCTTATCACAAAGAACAGAATCATGGGCAGTACAACTTTGAAAAGTAAGGGAACGGGTTCGTGTTAGGGATTCCAAGCGAATAGCCTACACCCGCATTGCCTTCTTATGTACCCTACAGTCCTGAAATAATACATTGGTCTTTACAGAATTCTATATACTCAACATAAAAGCAATGAAGCATGCGTTGGAACGATATCAGATCTGTGCAGCAAGGGAAGGTGAAGGCTGCTGCTCTTGAACCACAAATTCGTCTACATGACCTGCAGAAGTGGTTGAGTAAAAATCTGCGAGAGCTTCCATGGCGTGAACTTGCATTTGAAGATTCAATATGTAGTCGGCAGTTTCCTGAAAAAGGGTATCAATCCCCATTTTGGTCCCACCGGGAACAAGCTTTTGCAGAGTCCCGAGTCTCTTATCAATCGGGAGATAATCATGATCATGGCGGCCTCTTTGAAGATCAACATTATGAAAACATCTTGAACTGAGAGACCCCAAAGACCCTAGTTTCATTTTCATTGCCAGAGTTGTGCTACGGCTTCTACGTGCAGAAATTTTCTTTCTCTTCATCGTCGTCATTGTCTTTTCCTTGCGCATGAGGCGGAGATTCAGAGCTCGAGTCCAAGCAGAACGCTTGTTCGCAGTGCGCGCCAAGCACAGATCAGCTGCGAACCGAATGGCGCGCTGGCGCTGCGTTACGCTGGAGCGTTTCTTTTGGATCTTCTGCAGCGCTCGGAGAAGAAAGGTCAAGTAGACTCGAACTCTTGACATGTTGTTGCAGTTCCCTTCCAGGGCAAGAAAATGCCTAGGGTTTCTATTTCTTGGCGAAATGTATCCGGAATGCAGAGGGCAAGAATATACCTAGGATTTCTATTACTTGGCGAAATGGATCCGAGATGCAGAGCGAGGAATGTGATATGGAGGGGATGTATATAATATGCTGAGAATCAGATATAAACGGTAGGAGGGTTCGTGTCCTTGCCACATTTTTTCCGCAGAGTCACATGAAACGGATTCGGCGGAATTATTGGAAATCTTCTTACGATACCCCGTCAAACCAATAGCAGTGGCAAAGCCAGCTAAGAGCCCATATCCACATGGTGGCCTGGAACTCAAGCAATGGGAGATTCACAGATCGCCAAGGAGAGCAGTTTGTTTTATTGGCAGAGATGAGTACGAGCTTACTACGTTCAGCCACAATGCCAATTCCAGCTTGCGTGCCAATTTCTTTATAAACCCTAAGCACATGCTGCCATTCAACCGTAATCACATGCTGCCATATGAATGTCCCTGATTCCAACCATGCGCAACCATGTGCACGCTTTGCTTTTATCTTGAATTATTGCGACGTTTTTAGCAACTGCATTCGCTGTCGGCTTTATGTGGATGAGTCAGGCAGGGCAGCCTGCATAGTATGAATTCGCGAGATTCAGTCAATTAAGATAATAATTGTGGCCACGGGCGTTTCCCGTCCTGGATAACTTTCTGCCCGTTTCCTACAGTTTTGAAGTCGGTGGAGCCGTGGAGTTGACAGCAGCCCTGCCACAACGTATTCTTTAAGTTACCAATCAAAGAGAATTTAATGCTCTCCTGCTGGGAGGTTTACAACATGATATTGGGTGTGTTTTAGGGACAAAAAGGGATGGCATGTGACATCAATCCCCGATGTTTTTCTGTTCGAGGAATTTAACATATATTTTAGTCCGACTCGCAATATGTCATTACGCTTTCAATACACGCTATCTCAGTAAACACGGTGTAATTGTTGTTCCTTATATATTTATTCATCTCAACGATCGTTCTCGTACGGGATTAAAGGATGGTCTAAGTTTCTGTTATTTTCTTACTTTCTAGGAGTAAGTAAGAAAATTTGAATAGAATTTCTTTTAAACCTAGAATCTCTAGATACATAACACTATTTTTAGTGTGTAATTGAACTATTTTTACCAACTGAGATATAAATTGTTCATCATTTATATGGGCCATATCAATCGTATATTTTCCTATACTCTCATAAGCTTGCGAATTTTTTAAAATATAAAGGTCTTAGTCTCATCTTAGTGCCCTCAAGCAGGAAAACTTAGGTGTAAGAAGGAAAAGCTTGTGCCTGATGTCAATTTTTCCGGGTTAAACATTTAAAATATGGGAATAAAGTTGTTTTTTAAATATTTGGAAAGGGTTCTTGTTTTCATTGATCGAATTAATGTTTCTTTTTTCATCTGTATTTTGATAATTTTTATGTTAGTGAATATATATTAAAATCGGATGTGAGATTTAATATATTTAATTGTTGTAGAGTTGAAGCTTTTGTAATCTATAATAATTTTATGAGAGATTTTTCCGTGTACATCACAAGAAATTTTATTGTCGACGACGCGTTTCGAACCAACTCGTGTGGTTCATCGTTAGGACAAGCTAAATGAGCAGATCGACATTGATGTTAAATAAATAGAGCAGAAACTCCAATGGCTAAAAAACAGCTATATTAACAACGGCTAGATTTGACTCATATTTAATTGTTATTATTTTTTTAATTTTTACTATTTAAAATTGAACTCATATGTGGATTGCAGTATTGTTGAAGGAAATAAAATAACATGTGGACCACCATTATAATGGAACGAGGAGAAGTGGAAATGATGGATGGTTTAAAGATGAAAATGCATAACATTTGCTAAATCAAAAAGCTAGGCATGAGAATCAACCATGGAAAAATCAAGGTAAGAATTGAAGCAAAATAAGCACTATCAAATACCTCATTTTTTGACAAACAGCTTCCATAACCACAAGTACCAAAGGCATGTGGTGGTGACCATTAGAATTATGCGCAAATTCGATGGCAAGTTGTTGAGACTTTACAATATCTACCATGCTTTCAAGGTGTTTAATGATCGACTCTCAATTAGAGATACATGGATTGTGCTAGTAATATATAATCAACCATGGATATGAGACTCGAATAGCTAGACACAACAAACATGCTAAAATGATTGAAATCCTTACTAGGAATATTGATTCCCTTTAGATCTCAGATTCCATTTTTATTTCTTTTAAACTTAATGAATAAATTAGTTTAAATTCAAGAAATATAGAATAGGAATAAATACACACACCATCAAAGTAATACAAATATGTAAGTACAAAGGAAGAGATAGTCCTTATGCAATTAATTGAGACCTATGACTCATAATGTTACTATAGAATTTTAGCCTCCTCTATTTTGCTCTCTAACATTCCATTCTCACTTCTTCTACCCAACAACAAAATACAATAGCATAGAATGGTATCCATACCCCTACTAGTGGCATGATACTTAACATAACTAGGGGTAAGATTTGACTCTCTCAACCCTCAACTAGTGTTACAGGTTTAAACCTTCGACAGTCCTCTTCAAAGTCCACACGTGGCTATCTCCATATGCCCATATGCATCAGTGATAGGGGTTGATATGTTAACCACCACGGTACAAATGCATGCATCACTAATAAAGGTTGACATGGCATCCACTTGTACAATGTTTGTCAACCTATGGAAGGCATAACATTCTCATACAAACTCTGATTGAAATGATTTTTTATTGTTGGAAAGGTCTCTAAGTGTAGATCAACTTCTCTAGGTTCTTCACTAAAGAAATAAAGTTTTGACCATTATAAAATGTTGCCTCATGCCACAAAAAGGTACCCCAATTTTGAAAAATGAGATCCACCAATAAAAATTACATTTCAAGTTGATTCATCCAATTTTTTCACTTTGAAAATGTAAAACATATGAAAAATAATATAATGATACAATTCAAATCATTAAAAGAAACTACCACTAGATTATATTTTATTTTGATTTTTTCATATATAGTGCTTAATGAAATTTAAGTGTCATGGGATGTGTTATCATTGAAGAGATTTTCTTAGTTGTGAAAGAAAATTCCAAACGTAAACTTTTCAATTAGACTTTCAAGTTGGAAGCTAATGCTTCCAACTCAGAGAAGGTTCTCTCTTACAACTCAATCACCCAGTGTAACCTTAACAACTAATGATGTACTTAATGCAATCGCTAGATCTTTAGTTTAGCATGATACAGACATGAGAGAGACAATACATTGGGAAATGGAGTGAAAAGATGTAGGTTTTAATGCAAATTACCAAGGTACTTGTTGTATGATCATGGGTTAACAAAGTAAATATAGATGACACTTCTTAGACATTTCAAATTATCATTGTAGCCAAAATAAAAAAAAATAGAAAAACAATCCACTACAGTAGGGCATAGAAGATTAATACTAATGTAGCTTTAGAAAGGAGTGAAAACATGTGAATTTATGAAACATAGCACAAAATCATGAATTCTATAACATTTGCTTTCATTCAAACATCAAATGACGTACATTTAAATGGCATAATAAAGAAGGAAAACACTATAACATGAGAATACAGACTAAGAGGAACCATCACATGAATATTTATATCAATGACCAAGAATCCTCTAATCTTGGAAAGCAAAAACTTGATAAAGCTTTCAAACACACAAAAAATAGCTATATTTTCTTCAAAATGCAACCCTCTTCTATTACAATTCCTCTAATTTATGCAAACAATTACATAAGTTTCGAGATGCACAATTTCTAGAAAGTTTTCAATACAAATACTAAAAATATATACATATCCTACCAAGATCCAAAACAACTGGATCTGAAAAACCTCCTCATCGATATTTAGTTCGATTTCAAGTCGAGTTGACAAAGTGGATCTCCAATTGAAAGCTGATTGGGTATTTTTCTAGAAATAGAAAAAAATATGCTTCCAAGAGCCATTTGAATATCTCATATTGTACTATTGCTATAAATAATGAAATATATTTTTGTAAATGAGGCTTCTCCTAGAAAAAACCTCTTTGGTTTTTTGAAATTCATCACCACCTTCTTAGAAATAGTGCTCAACGTTAATGACTAAAACAAAAAATCATTAAATATTTAAATGTGGAAAAATGGGCTGCAAATATTCCTTCTTATATTCCAAACCATGAAACTTGGGTAAAAAACCAAAGAGGTTTTTTAAATCAACCTGTTCCCAATGAAAACCTCTTTTTGTTTTAAAATTTTATTTCCAATTGTTCATAAACTTTGCTCAAACACAATGACTAAAACAAGGAAAAGCATAGTGTCATTGTAGGCGCTGAAAAATGATTTCGTAGCACACCTGTAGGAGCTCGAAAATATTTTGGTATACCTCCCAAAATGAAAACTACAATGCCTTTTCTTATAATACTTTCTTTGGTGTTTTTTGATCGTTTGAGAAGACTATTGATAAACAAAAAAACCTCATGATATCTCACTTATCAAAAAAATTCAATATACCTTATAATTCAAATCAGTTTAAAATATGCTTGACATAATCTTCTTTTCAAAGTTCAAAATAATTTCGTTAAATAAAGACAGTCAACTTCTGAAAACCATTTTGAATTCTCTTAACATACAACGAAGTGTTAATAGTTTGTTCCAATGGGGGTGTTATTCTCCGTGTGAGGGACCAAAAAGCTCAAGAACCAAGTGCATAATCCATTGGGTTGTTCCCAAGCTCCGAGACTTCAACATGCTTCATGACCTGACCTACAAACAACTTATTATGTAACCAAATCCATTGAAATCCAGAGTGTTGTGTTGACAGTGCTTGACCCGCCAACATGTCAAGGGATCTCCCCTGCAAGAAGTCCCAACTAGACCTCAGACTATTTGGAGTAGGAGTCCTAGTGGTGGGTAGTAAAGATATGTGTTGACTGTGACAGCAAGCAGAGGTAAGCAAGATATTCTTGTCAGAAGCAAGTGTGTGACCTTGCAGCAAGTTAGGAGAGATGTATGGGGAGGTTCTAACAAACTGGAAAGAAAAATATTTGACAATCCAAACAGATGCATTAAACCAACAACACACTTCAATAGGATTCATACAATCACATAAGGAATAGTCCATACATCAATGCATAAGTAAAACTACATACATTGCTAAAGTAGCCAAAATATTCGAACTACAATAACAAAATATGCATGAAACATGTTGGTTGTTGTTATATTATATAAAGTGAGAGTTCCATCCATACATACAACCACGAAAGCCACTAGCCCCAATAGTGGAATGTTACAATCAACACCACCTGCTCCGCCAAAGAGATGTGCTCACTCTGTAATGTGCAGAAGCCAAGGCTCATCACAACACTCTCCAAGCCCTCCCTAAGTAATGCCTTGTAAAAGCTTGGCTCCAAAAAGCCCATTCTATAAGTTATGAGGTTCTACTTATAACAAAGGGTCGAGTAACCCTTGACATTCCCCTTTGTGACTCTTGGACTACCCTCATGACTCTTTACATTATACATGACTGTTTGTATTCCACTAATTACACTTTGAATTTCACTTTACATCATGTTTACAAAAATGATACGTTTTCCACATATACCCATGTGGGACAAAATTAGCTTGAATCAGCGAGACAAGACAACACTAGGACTCGGATGATTGTGGGAAGAAAAACTTGTCAACCTTCTCTCCATTATCCTCGGCGATGAAATGATACCATGCTTGGTAGTGTGCAATGGTTTCTATGCACTCTTTGATGAAGTCCTTATCGAAATGAAATCTTTCCTCCATTGCTTCTGGGTATACTGATTTGGAACCTCAGTTCAACTCATCCTGTAACATCCGCAGCTTAGTATTAAGCATGGCTGGACTGACGATGTACATCTGCATGTTATTTGTGCTGGTGACTGTGAGCATCAACTGATCGAGGTATGCATCGAGCTCCATTGTCAATTGTTTATTCTCTTTGGCCTTGGTGATTGTACCAATTGACAAGGTTCCATACTTCCTCACCTCAATATCCAAACTATTTTACAACCGTGAATATGAAGCCTTGATACTAGTGATGAGTGAAGAGAGTTCCTCATCGTTTTGGATCTGACTCTTGATGCATGCTTTGTCCAACTCTACCTGTGGCTTCATCATATTGTGCAAGTGAAGTAGGGCTCCCTTGTAGCTCATTGTCCATGTTTGTACATGATCAATTGCAGTGTGTATGTCTGTGAGTGTTCAAGCTATCTTGGTGCAACACTCTTGATGACCATCTAGGTGGAAAATTTCCTTATGCACGGTGACAAACCTATCATACAATCTCCACGTGATTGTCTCAAGAACCGATACTTCAGCAAGTATGGCCATCTTCATATCTACTATGGCAGATCTTGTTGATTGTTCCTCTCTCTACTTGGCTACTTGCAATTCCTTAGCCATGTGCTCATTTTCTGCTATCAAGAACATAACACGTGAGCTAGTGGTTTTGGTATAAGCCTTTATAGCATCAACCAAGGCAACTGGATGTCTGCGTACATCTGACACAATCACCCACTCTTCTAAGTGCATAGGTGATGCATTCTTGTGCAAGGTGTGTGCTCTATTTGCTTGTACAACTATGTACTGTGATTCATCAAAGCTTATGTTGTACATCTTTGTTCCCAGATGGTCACCAAAGAGAATGGTATTCCCTTGTTCAATCGAGACTTGCTCTACTGTTAGAGCTAGTGAAGCCTGTGGAGTGACCTCGGTTGCTATTGGCATTAGGTCAGTATCCTGATCCTATTCTGGCTACTCCACCTCCATATCCATTTGTTCTATTATATGTTCATCCTGTAGAGCAAGTTCATGTTCTTGTGACTATCACCTTGTTCCTCATCTGCTGCTAGTTCAGAGTCTTCAACTTGTATTGGTGCAACTTACATTGTCCGTGCACCTTGCTCTTCCTCCTATCTCGGTTCCTGTTCCCGCTCATGTTCATCATCATGTTTTGCTTCCTTCTCTCTTCTGCACAACTCTAGTTCTTCCCTGAGCTTCTGCTAGACTTCTTGCAACATCCTCTCAGTATCTTCTAATATTTTCTTCTCCCTCTTTCTTTGGGTAATCCTCCTATTGCATTGTCGCCTCTTCACATCTATCACCAAAGCTACATTTTGCACAAGGGGGTCTTCCTTAAAATTGTAACTTTGCTCCATCTTTGTGCCTTCCACAAATTTCCTCTTGCCTTTGTATTACATAAATTTTCTTCTTATTGTTGATGTTGTTGCTTCTCCCTATAATGTTTTTTCCTTAAGTGTTGCTAGCCACTCCACTACAATGTTGACCAGTTCATTGAGCCTAGAGCAGTTTTAAAAATATCTCCATGGATCTTCCTCTAGCTAATGACATGTTCCGTGGATCTATGGATAGTATACTCTCGTACAGTGGTCCCTCCATAAACCATGTGGGTCATATGGGTTGAAACATCTAGTGTTGAAATTAAACTTCTTGAAGTCTTCCACTCCAGCATCTACTTCTTTCAAGCTCTCAACCACGTACAACCCAATTTGCAGAGGAAGTGTGGGCCATGATGGCTTCTTCTTCCTATGCAATCCAACTAGCAACCCTGTCAAGATGTGATATGAAACCTCCTACATGACCAACTTGTCTGTGGCGAACCTTGGCAACACATGCAAACCTTTCTCCACACTGTACATTATGAAGAATGTTCCCTTGGCTGAGGCGTGCCAATCTGCAATGTTTAGCAACACCTCCATTATTGCTAGGAACATGCAGGGTGGATCCTGTTTGAAGATCATCATGTACAAAGGGGTGATGAAATGGTCACATATTCTGGATATCACTGCTTTGTAGCTGCAATTTGAGAGCAACTTGCAATATATGTTACAAGAAATTTTTGAAGGTGTCCTTGTCCAACCCATGGCACGAAACGGTTGATGGGCATAACTTGCATCAAGCAAGTATGAAGACATGAAGAACTCTGCTTTTTGATCATTGGGCAGACTCCGAGCATTAGACATATGTACTTTAAACTGGAGAGCCAATGTGTCGGACCAGTTGAAAGGTTTTCCTTCATCTTCCAGATGATCCAACATAACAACCCAACTCTACAGGAAGGTCCCTGTACTCCCTTGGTCATATAAGTGACATGCGAAGATGACCAATAACTAATATGACTTCCCGAGTGTCTTCGTCTTATAGATTTGGTTGGGTGCCAACCTGAACATTGTTGGCTCATTTACCCAATGCTTTAAGATATCTCTTGTGTTTATGCAGCCGTTGGGAGTGTAAAATGGTGCATCCATCCTACTCACTAGGAATGGAAAATGATATATCTGCTGATAATCCTCCATATTGAAGGAAGAAATCCTTGTTCCACTGACACTGCTCATTATCATTGTATTGGTATTAGTATGTCAAACAATCCAATGGATCACATCTGCACAAGGAAATAATAGAAACCTTCATTCAACCTTCTATAGTCATGACTTATGGATGTTCACATAGACCTGTCTATCATCCAGATTCTCCTCAAAGTTGCCTAAAAATATGGTGTTGATGTCATTACATGTTATCTTGACATCCTTTAGGATGAAAAAGTGTGTCTGTGTACATGGGCAAGCTCATCGACCGTTGTTCAACCATGTCCCTAGTACTGCTCTCAACTATTTCTTTTCATCCTGCTTTATTGGAAGACATTATAACTATACTGCTGAGAGATTGATGATCACCTGTACTACCTGGAGATAGAGAAACACTCATGGAAAGAAAAACATAGTTGAAAACCAAAATCAACTTGCGGACTGACATGAAGCACACCAGGTTGACTGCTTGGGAAAATTGTGCAATTTTGTCTAAGAGAGACCAGGAGACTGACAGTTGAAACTGTGAAGAGCACAATCTAGGCTGCCAGTGAGTTGACTGTCTGCTGAAACTGTGCAAAGCACGGTCCAACTTGGCTTGCCAAGGACTGGAACTGAAAAATGCGCAGTTTCAGTCAGCATGACTGCTGATTAGGAAAAATGCAATGCACAATCCTGAGGGCCAATTGGGGCACTGTCTCCCCAAACTGCACAAACCAAATCCTAGGTAGATAGTAGGAGGCAAGCCATGTTCAATTTCTATGAGTAAGGCAAAGCCTTCCTTCCTAGAAATGCATAGTGAAAGCTAGGCAACACAAGGTTCGGGCCAAGACAGCTTAGACCTGTCAACGAGCAACTGAAAATAACTAAGAATTGAATGCATGTGAAAATATGGTGTAGATTTGAGTGAAATAAACATACATACAATTGAAGAGAGTGTAGAAATCAATCAATTGACAAAACCAAGAAGCTCAAGAAGCAAGTCGCCAAAACGGTGACTGTGAGTGAAGAAACAGTGTTATGTGTGTGACACTAGGGAAAGGTAATAAAAAACTTGAAACAACACTTGCATTGAAATGTTAGTGTTCTTTCAGTAAAATCAAGGAAACAACACTCATGCAAGCCGAAAACTAAAAAGTGACAAAAAAAGCAGCAAAAGGCATGGAAAGCAAAAATTACCTGGATAAGTTGCATGGACTATACCAAAGGTTCCTAGATGCCTCAGGAATGCCAAAGCTCCAAGATCAAATGTGAAGAATGAGGTCTGAGGTGTCAATTAAATAAATTTGGTGAAATTATGGTTTATGACGTGCATGCCACAAATCTAGGAAAAAGCAACACTTGGAAGAAAGTTTCTAAAAATGGTTTTTCATGTAACTCATGTTGCTAAAAATAGATCCCTAACATCTAGTGATGCTTTTTCACTTTTTCCCTTTTTCATTTTTCAGGAAAAGTTGTTGCATGCAAAGTAACAAACAGTCAATGAGGGAGAGTTTCTGTGTTTCTAGACTGAGGAGCCTTGGCTAACTGGCCAGCTTTGTGCAATTTTCTAGAGCAATGGTTTTGGGCTTCACTGCACATTTCTGGGAGGTAGTGCAGGTGGCCAGTTTAGCACAATTATGGAGAACAGTGCAACTGACTTGATTTCTCTACGCATTCCTGGAAGACAATGCAACTTGATCAGTTTCTGTGCAATTCCTGGAGGTAATACAACTTGTTAAAAGTGCACAAATTTCCAGAGGAGTGTCAGATGACCTGCTCTGCGCAATTTCCAGAGCCAGGTTTCTTAGTGTGCTCTATGAAATTTCTGAGTGGAGGGTAGCTGTTGGGTTGTTCCAAGCATTTCTAAAGAGGAAAACAAGTTGTTGTCCAGATTTGCGCAGTTTTTCCTGATAGCCGGTTTGACCGGATGTGGACTAATTGTAGGGTGTGCTTGTGGTCGATCTATGGAATGGTGAGTTGTACAGAAGCAGTGAAACAACAGATGAACTTAGATAAACACAAGTACATGATCAATGCAGGGTAGTTACGATGATTTTGAGGGGAAAGGCTCCAAAACGAAATGAAGGTAAAATTTTGGACGGTGGTTGTAGCCGCTACAACATTGGCGATAGACTAGTAGAACTCCATATCTTTGTATGGACCTTCTTTGTGAAAATTGAGTCTAACTCCTCTAGAGGTATTTTTCGAAACTTCTATTTTCATAGCTTCAACACTAAGCTAAAGTTAAATATATAGTCCCTTACCATTCTCTTGATTGGTCAACAAACATTCCAAGCCAAGTCAAGTTAGTTTTTTTGATTGGGGATGAGGGGTATATTGGTAGACAAGCAATAAAGATGTCAGAGTCTTAGTTTCATCTCTATTGTTGGTCCGCTTCCAGCAGGCCTATACAGTACCCCAACGAAGTCACGCATGGACACAAGCATCGCTCTACTGCCTGCGAGCCTGGTCAGTACCCCACCAAAATTACTTGCATCACGTCTCTATGGAAGGAGACTTTCTCTTCTTTCACCTTATTCATTTTTTCATTTTTGATTTTTCCAAGAACTGTGCATAGGCACCTATTTATTTCAGAGGGGGAAGAGGGATCCTGACTTATTGAGAGCAAAAGAGATTGTCCCTTTAGGGAAGTATTTTATATATACTTTTGACACTACTTGCTAAGGTTTTCCCCCTCACCTTACTCTACTTGACTGAGTTGACAAGGGTTAACCCAAAAGAACCAATTAGAGTAGGTGGTACTAGTTAAAGTGCAAGCATTATGTTTTCACCAAGACTCACTTGAATATAACGTATTTTCCATCATGGTATCATAGACTGAAGAAAAAATGTTCTTTCATAAAGAGAGAGGACAATAGATAACCAAGTGTTGATAGCAGTACAAGTCCTCTTATACTTTACCTTGCTTGTCTCGAGAGCCACACATGCTTTCATGCGAAACTAGACCTATGAGTAAAAAACAAGCAAATAAATAGAAAGAAAAGGATAGAAGTAAACAAAAGAAAAGTATGAAAACAAAGTAAGAAAATGAGAAACACAAACAAAGTAAATAAAGAAAGCATGCAAACCAAGAAAAATAAGAAATAAAACACTACTCCTACTCCTAAGATAAACAATGCATGGGCTGACTCAAGTGAGGTGATATTTCTAATGCAACCATCGATGCATTGGTTGACTCATGTTGGTGAAGGCATCATCTACAACAATGAAAATGTGTAAAACAACAGACATGAAAGATATAACAGTGAAGACCAACATGCTCCGAGTTTAAATATATCCACAAAAAAGAAGAGAAAAAAAGCACAAGATAAGAATTCCCTGGATGTGTCATGGTCTTTCTTCACACTGCATGAATATGACAAACATGTACACTCTTTTGATCGTCACAAATGAGATAACATGAGAAAGAAAGACAACTTATTCTTAGAAAGAGTGCTAGTTGTATATGATTCCTCCAATGCATGAGCGATGGGATCATGTGAATCAAGTGAAGGATGTGAATACTATAAACTAGATTAATCTTTAATGCAAATAGGTGAGTGATGAGGAGCCTTGGGTGTTTCAACAAATTTTTGATCTAGAGCAGAATCGATCTTAAGATAGCGAGGGCCTAACATAACCATTAGCTTGGGCTAAAGTGCCTCCGCAGCTTGTGGGGTTTCCACTTCAGTAACAGATAGATCATCAAAGATAGGTGGTTTCGAAAGATCAAGAGCGAGTGAATCAACATCTTGATCAGATGAAGGAGAAAAGAGATCACGACAACCACGATCAAAAAATTTGATATATTCATCAGCATCCTCATGATTTGATGAATCGTATAGAGAGGTTTATGAGAAGCAATAATGTTCACCCTCTACATTTTTGAAAATGACATATGAAATATTGAGTGGATTTGCAAACATAGACATCTCCTCTCCTCTATGCAATGACAAACTCACATCTAGTTTATTATGTGAATGATCGAAGGTATATGAATCTAGGATGTATCCTCGTACGGAAAATAAACAATGGAAGAATCACCAAATATGTCAAGAAAATGCAGATGAAGTGTGGACAAAAGGAGTTCATCCTTCATTGCAGGTTCTTCTTCAGATTCCCACACATACTCATCATAAATGATAGTATAGGTTGGCTTCTAACCACCAACTCAGTCAACAACTTGATCCTCATGAACAACAATTGTGGACTCCAGAATGGGAGAGAAAAACACGGCACAATCTGGAGGATCAACAGAACGTGAGGATGGAGGTTAAGGAACTAAATCCATGTGAAAACCAACAATCTTGTCAGCCAAATCAGTGTAGAGATCAAGAGCGGGTGGGGTGGGAGAATGTGACAGTACAATAGATATGTGCACTTTCTCTCGCCTCACATTGGAGGGCCAACGTTGTTTTATGTGATGAGGAAGAACAATCACTTGTGACAGTGTCCATCACCTTGGATTTGGCATCTCTAACACCGAGGTATGCTAGGATGGGTTCGAATGATTCTATGATATGTGGATTCTCCGATATGTGAAGAAGATACTGAAATCTTCCATTGAGAAATTCCCAATAAATTTCATCCTTTAGGTATTGCTAGGAGAGATTACAAAAACGATACCATAATTGCACCACAGATTTAGGAAGAGCTTTCCATAATCAGAGAATTTTTTATTAGGTTCTTGATGGTCAAAGTTATGGAAAGCATGACATAACTCAAAAACAAGGTGATCAGATGAGTGAATAGATCTTTCAGGGAGTGCGTTAAGCCATTCCAATGGATGCCCATGAAGCGTGAATGCGAACAACACGTAGATCACATAGTCCTCATAGGACTCAATGTGTTCACATCGATTTGAAAAATAAAGAATATGCTTATCCCAAGCTATTAAGCCTTCACATGCATATGTGTTCTATGACAAGAGATGCCAAAACTCCTCTGGGATTTGAAAGTCATCTCCATAAGATAAACATCTTGGAGGACAAAGAGTAACATAAGACATGATGGATGGCTGAAGATTCAAAACAGATTTTGGGAGCTCATCATGTCATTTGGCCCTCCTTCTAGTGCCAGACATGTTGATGGTGTTGGACCCGCCAACATGTCAGGGGACCTCCCCAGTAAGAAGTCACAACTAGACCTCAAACAATTTGGAGTAGGAGTCCCAGTAGTGCGTAGAAAAGCTATGCCTTGACTGCAATAGCACGCAAAGGTAAGCACGATATCCTTGTCAAAATAAAGTGTGTGACCTTGCAGCATGTCAGGAGAGATACATGCGGAGGTTTTATCACACGGAGCGAAAAATAAGTGTATCCATTAGAAGCCTATAATAGTACGCAACCTGAAAGGAACAAGTGAGCTAAATGGAATCATAAAATAGAAAGAATAATATATGACAATCTAAAGTGATGCTTTAAACCAACAACATTGTTCAACATGATTCATACAATAACATATATAATAGTCCATACATCAATGCATAAGTAAAACTACATACATTGTTAAAATAACCAAAATAATCGAACTACAATAACAATATATGCATGTAACATGTTGGCTCTTATTATATTATATAAAGTGAGAGTTCCATCCATACATACAAGCACGACAACCACTAGTCCCAATAGTGGAACGTTATTGTCTACATCGCCTACTCCCCCAAAGAGATGTGCTTGCTCTGCACTATGCAGAAGCCAAGGCTCATCATAATACTCCCCAAGCCCTCTCCAAGTAATTTCTAGCTAAAGCTTGGCTCCTGAAAGCTTATTCTATGAGTTATGAGGTTCTATTTATAACAAAGGTTGGGGTGACCCTTGACATTCCCCTTTGTGAATCTTGGAATAACCTCATGACTCTTTACATTACATATGATTGTTTTTATTCCACTAATGACACTTCGAATTTCACTTTACATCAACAAGTATGTCCATCTTCATCTCTTCTCTGGTGGATCCTGATGATTGTTCCTCTCTCTACGTGGCTGCATGCAATTCCTTAGCCATGTGCTCATTTTTTTCTATCAAGAATCTAACACTAGAACGAGTGACTTTGACATAAGCCTTGTAGCATCAGCCAAGGTAGCTGGATGTCTCCGTATATTTGACATAATCACCCATTCTTCCAAGTGCACAGGTGATGTATGCTCATCCAGGGTGTGCGCTCTACGTGCTTGTACAACTCTGTGATGTGACTAATCAAAGATTATTTTGTACATATTTATTCCCATATGGTCCTCAAGGAGGATGGTACCCCCTTGTTCACTGGGGACCTACTCTGTTGTTCGAGTTGGTCAAGCCTGTGGAGTGACCTCAGCTACTATTGGCATGAGGTCGATATCGTGATATTTTTCTGGCTGCTCCACCTTCATATCCATTTTTCTATCATTTGTTCATCTTGTATATCAAGTTCATGTTCCCGCAACTTCTCATCGTGTTCCTCATCTTCTATTGGTTTGGAGTCTTTAACCTGTATTGGTGCAGCTTGCACTGTCTGTGCGCCTTGCACTTCCTCCTATTCTGGTTCTTGTTCCTTCTCATGTTCATGCTCATGTTTCACTTCCTTCTCCCTTCTGTGAAGATCTTGTTCTTCCCTAAGCTTCTGCTAGACTTCCTACAACGTCCTCTTAGTATCTTCCAGCCTTTGCTTCTCCCTCTTTCTTTCGCAATCCTCCTGTCACGTTGTCGCCTCTTCGCATCTATCTCCAAAGCTACCTTTTGCACAGGATGGTCTTCTTTAAACTTGTAATTTTTCTCCGTCTCTATGCCTTCGACAAGTTTCCTCTTGCCTTTGCCTTGCACATGTTTGCTGCTTACTCCTACTATTTTTGTTTCTCCCTATGGTGTTTCTCCCTTCAGTGGTGCTAGGCACTCCACTCCAAAGGTCACTAGTTCATTGAGCCTAAAGGACTTATAGAAATATCTCCATGGGTATTCCTGTTGCCAATGGCGTGCCTCGTGGATCCAAGGATAATATACTCTCGCACAGTGGTCTCTAAATAAACCATGTGGGTCGTAAGGGTTGAAACTCTTGATGCTGAACTTAAACTTCTTGAAGTCTTTCACTTTGGCATCTTCTTCATTCAAACTCCCAACTGCATACAATCTAATTTGCATAGGAACCTTGGGCCATCATGCCTTCTTCTTCCTATGCAATGCAGCTGACAACCCTGTCAATATGTGGTATGCAACCTCCTGCATGAAAAACTTGTCCCTAGTGAACCTTGGCAACACATGCAGAGATTTCTCTGCAATGTACATTCTGATGAGGGTTCTCTCGGGTGAGGTGTACCAATATCCAATGTTTAGCAACACCTCCATTTTTGCATGGGACATGCAGGATGGATCCTGTTCGAAGATCAATGTATAGAAAGGGGCGATGATTTGGTCACATATTTTGGCCATGACTCATCAATAGATGGAATGTGAGAGCAACTTGCAATATATGTTTCGAGAACTTTATGAAGGTGTCCATGGCCAACCCATGGCAGGAAACTATTGACGAGTGAAAATTACATCAAGAAAGTATGAAGACATGAAGAACTTCATTTTTTGATCCTTGGGCGGACTTTCAACATTGGACAGATGCACTTTCAACCGAAGAGCTAATGTGTCAGACCAATTGAATAGTTTTCCTTCATCTTCCAGTTGATCCAACATAGAAAACCAACTCTACGGTAAGGTCTCTGTACTCCTTTGGCCATACAAGCAACATTCAAAGATGACCAAGAACTGATATGCCTTCCTGAGTGTCTTCATCTTGTATATCTAGTTGGGTGTCATCCTAAACTTTGCTAGCTCCTTTACCCAATGCTTCCACATATCTCTTGTGTTTGTGCTGCCATTGGGACTGTAAAACGGTGCATCCATCCTACTCACTAGGAATGGAAAATGATATATCTCCTGATAATCCTCCATCCTGAAGGAAGAAAGCCTTGTTCCATTAACCCTGCTCATTGTCATTGTCTCGGGATCAGTATGTGAGACAATCTAGTGGATCACAAATGCACAAGGAAACACTGGAAACCTACATGTAACCTTGTATAGTCCTAACTTATGGATGTTCACATAGACCTCTCTATCCTCCAAATTCTCCTCAAAGCTACCTAAAAATATGGTGTTGATATCTTTCCATGCTATCTTGACATCCTTCTCGATGAAAAAGTCTAGTACATGGGCATGCTCATCGACCCCTGTTCAACCACGTCCCCGATACTACTCTCAACTGTGTCTTTTGATATTACATTCTTGGAAGGAATTATACCTATACTTCTAAGAGACTATTCAACACTTGTGGTACATGGAGATAGAGCAACCCTCATGGCTAGAAAAAATCAGTTGAAAACAAAAAGCCACTTGAGGACTGACATGCAACACACCTCATTGATTGCTTGGGAAAATTGCCCAATTTCTCTCGGAGAGGCTAGGAGTCTGACAACTGAAACTACACAGAGCAGAATCCAGGTTGCAAGTCAGTTGACTGTCTATTGAAACTATGTGGAGCACAACCCTTCTTGGCCTGTTGAGGATTGGAACTGTGCAATGCACAGTTTCAGTCCGCATGACTGTTGCCCGAAAAATTGCACCACGTAATCTCAGGGGCCAACTGGAGCATTGTCTCACAAAACTGTACAAATCACAAGCTAGGAAGCTAGTGGGAGTGAAGGTCTGCATAATTTCTGGGAGTAAGGTAGAGCCTTCCTACCCAAAAATGCATAGTGCAAGTTGGGCAAGGCAAGGCCCAGGCCAAGATAGCTCAAACTTATCGACGAGCGATTGAAAATCATTAAGGACTGAATGCATGTGCAAATATAGTGTAGATATGAGTGAAATAAACATGCATTCATTTCAGGCGAGTGTCGAAATTAATCAATCGACAAAACTAGGAAGCTCAAGAAGCAAGTCACCGAAATGGTGACTATGAGTACATAAACAATGGTATGCATGCGACACTAAGGAAAGGTAATGAAAAACTTGAAACAACACTTCTAAAAGCTAAAATGCATTGAAATTCCAATGGTCATTCATTAAAATCAAGGAAACAACACCCATACAAGCCAAAATCTAAAAATCGATAGAAAAAGCCACAAAAGGCATGAAAAGAAAAACTTACACAGAAAAGATGCGTCAATCATGCCGAAGGTTCTTAGATTCTTTGGGAATGTGAGAGCTCCAAGACTGAATGTGAAGAATGAGCTCTAAGGTGTGGATTAAATAGACTTGGATAAATTAGAGTTTATGACGCACAATCCAAAAATCTAGGAAAAAGAGACACTTGGTGGAAAGTTTCTAAAAAAGGATTTGCATGTAACCCTTGCTGCTAAAAATAGTACCTAAAATCTAGGGATTCTTTTTCCCTTTTTTGTTTTTACTTTTTTTAGGAAAAGTTGTCTTACATGAAAAGAAGGATTGCATAGTTCAAGAGGGAACTAGACAAACTGATGGCACATGCAAGAGACAGTCAATGAGGGAGATCTTGTGTGCTATTTTCCGACTGATGGGCCTTGGCTGACTGGTGAGTGCTACGCAATTTTCTAGAGAAGTGATGCTGGGCTACATACGCATTTGCAAGAGGCAGTGTGGCTGGCCAGTTCCACACAATTCTAGAGAATAGTGCGGCTAGCCTGGCTACTCTATGCATTTCTAGAAGATAGTGCATCTTGGTCAATTTCTGTGCAATACCTGGAGGCAGTACAACTAGCTAAAACTACACAAATTTCCAAAGCAATGTCGACTAGCCTGCTCTTTGTAATATCTAGAGCCAGACTCCCTAGCTTGTTTTGCACAAATTCTAAATGCACGGCAGTTGTTGGGATGCTCTACGTATTTCTTGAGAGGAAGACAAGCTGCTATCCAGATTTGCGTAGTTTTTCCCAACAATCAGTTTGACTAGATGTGGACTGAGTGTTGGGTGTGCTTTTGGTTGACTGACGAAACAAGGGAATTGTACACAAATAGTGAAATGAGAAATGAACTCAAATAAACAAAAGTACTTGATTAGTGAAGCGTAGTTGCGATGATTTTGAGGGGAGAAGATCGAAAATGAGGTGCAGGTAAAATTTTGGAGGGTAGTTATAGCCACTACAACATGTTGTTACCTAAAACCCAAACTAAACTAAATGTTGAAAATCAAATTGGAATTTCACATTACTACTAAAAATCCATTTCTACTGCACTTAAATCTACACTCCACAATAAAAATAAAATGTTGGGACAAACTGAGTTTTTTTATGTACATTGTTCCTATTCTAAGCAATAAGTTGTTCAAGTCATGTAAAATCATCTTTCTAGTGAAACCAAGCAAGCGACTGATTTGAAAACCAAACCACTTCACTATAATTAATTAAAATAAAATCTTGATAAGGTAATGGTAGCTCATCATAAACCCGATCTTCACAGTGAAATCATGGTTGATAATTTGAACTGAAAAACTCTTCCATATATATTCTTACAAGTTTGTTAATGCCATATATACCATATCTTATTTGATGATCTTCAATGTATTCTCTGATTTGATTTTTATGTTTAAACTATTCATGTGTGGTCTCTTTTTTGAAACTTATGATTAAAATAAAAATAAAAAATTGAATTCTCAATATCAAAGGGCAGCAATACCTCTTTTTAATTTTGATGCAAAGGAATTTGAAATGTGTTACTATGATCCAAAATAATTCTTTGGGCCTCTAAGACTTCAAGCTCTATCTCAATCTCCTTAGCAAATTGTTTGAGAAACTGAATCTTAGCTTCTGAGTTACATTTACTTCACTCTAAATAAGAGGATAAGAAAGAAGAAAAATTGTCATCTACTTTATCATCATTACACCCATTGTTCCATTCTTGAAAAAATTAAATGGAAATAGAGTACGCCACTAACTCTTTCATGTCCACCATTGTTTGCAAAAAGATAACTCAAACACCTATTATAGAACTTATGGATTATAGCCTAATTCCCGTGCTTTCCTTGGAATGAATCATGTAATATTCTTATAAATACATCTTCATTCATGACTTTAATCATATCAATAGTAAAGGAAATCTGAGATATGTTTCAGAGATAAACTTAAATTATCTCCATTAAACTTTGGACCAATCCTTAAAAAATATTCATCTTTGGGTAAAGGATTAGGGAAGTAAAAAATCTCTAAAATATCCAAACATGCATACCTTGAGATGATAGTGGCAACATTTGAGTTCTTCATCAAATCTAGTGGAGTCAGTGATGAATTCTTTGAACTATGAATCATTTTTATAGTGGAATCACCATGAACATTTTTGAAATGTGAAATATCTTACAATGGATTCGCTAGGTGAATGATGCACAACCTGTTAATGTCTGGCTATTGTTCACCATCAACAATCAGATCTAGATATTTATTGTTCTCCTAGGAAAAAATTGACCTTCGTTCCCCAACAACAACACCCAGATAGTTGTGAAATAAAACTCCTAAGGTAACATTTTCAACCAAAATTTCAAGTTGGAAGCTAGCCCTTCCAACCTAGACAGGGATCTCTCTTACATCTCAATCACCTAATGTCACCTCATTAACTAACTATGTACTTAATGCAATGGCTAGATATTTAGTTGAGTGGTATTGAAAAAGGATTTGGTTGGGAATGAGGGATACAATCCATTCGGAAATGGAGTCCAAAAAGTTATGGTTTAATGTAATTTACCGAGATATTGGGTATATGATCATGGATTACAAAAGGAAACATATATGGAAATTCTTAGACATTTCGAATTATCGTTGTAGTTGAAACAAGAAAACAGAAAAACAATCCACTATAGCAGGGCATATAAGATGAATCCTAATGTAGCTTTATAAACAAGTGCATACATTTGAATTTATGAAACAAAGACAAACTCATTAATTTTGTAACATTTTCTTTCATTCAAATATTAGAAGATATATATTTAAATGGCATAATAGAGAAGGAAAACACTATAACATATAGAGAATACAGACTAAGAAGAACCATCACATGAATTTTTATATCGATGGTCAAGAACCTTCTGATCCTGGGAAACTAAAACTTGATAAAGCTTTCAAACACATAGACAATAACTATCTTTTCTTCAAAATACAACCCTCTTCTATTACAATTCCTCTAATTTATACAAAAATTACATGAGTTTTGAGATCCACAATTTATAGAATATTTTTAATATAAAATACTAAAAATATATACATATCCTACAAAGATCCAAAAGTAACGGATCTGAAAACCCCCTATCCATATTCCAAAAGTAACGGATCTGAAAACCTCCTATCCATATTTATTTTGATTTTAAGTCAAATTGATGAGGAGTCTCTCTAACCGAAAGATGATTGGGCATTTTTCTAAAAATAGAAAAATTAAATCTAACAAATTTATGAAAATGAGCTTCAAAGATCCATTCGAATCTCTCAAACCGTAATATCTTTGTAAAAAAAGAAAGTAGTTTTTGTAAATGAGTTTGTTTCTAACAACAACCTCTTCTGGTTTTTTTAAATTAATTACCACCTTCTCGTAAATAACACCCAAAGTTAACGACTAAAACATAAAATCATTAAATATTTAAAACTGGAAAAATGGGCAGCAAATATTCCTTTGTATATTCCAAACCATAACACTTGAGTAAAAACTAAGAGAGATTTTTCTAAATAAACCCATTCCAAACAAAAAAAACTTGTTTTATTTTTTAAAAAATCATTTCAATTGTTGGGAAACTCCACTTGAACATGATGACTAAAAGCAGGGAAAAATATAAAGTTGTTGTAGTCACTGGAAAATGATTTTCTAGTGCAACCATACGTGCTGGAAACTATTTTTTTAGCACTCCCAAAACAAAAAATACAATTCCCATGTTTATGGAACTTTCTTTAGTGTTTTGTTATCATTTGAGAAGAATATTAATAAAGCTAAAACCTCATGATATCTCACTTCTGAAAAGGTTTAAATATGCTTTATATCTCAAATCACTTTAAAAAAATGTTTGACATAATATTCTCTTCATATTTCAAAGTAATTTTTTAAAATAAAGATAGCGTTAGAGTCGGTCTAGTTATCCCTCCATCAGAGATCAAAAGCTCTTTTTGCATTTCATGTTTTAGGTGTCCCATCCGTTTGATCAGTTGCATTTCGTTAGGCATGCCATAACTCTGATGGAGCGGTTGTGTGTCACTCATTCCCCTCGTGTTTGGCACTGCTGTTTCAGGTTTATGCATTAAAATAAAGCTTTCCAAGGTCATTCACAATCATGTTTTAAATTTTGAGGTTTTAGGTCTAGGGTTGAGTCATTTTTGTCTTGCAAAGTATTAGGAGACCAGCAGGCCAGAGGGATGTCTTTGATCGATCATCATTTCAATAATTTTCATTATTGTACAATTGAATTAGGACTTCTCTTCAAAACTCCATTTTGAAGATAAGTCGCTTTTTCATTTTTGTAAAAAATTGTCAAAATTGTCAACCCTTCAAATGTTCGAGTGCAGCCTTGGTCTCCTTTGCCAAAGTATGTTACAGCTATCCCTGCAAACAAAAATCAACAAAAAGCTTCAGTTCAAACCTCATAAAAGCAAAAGGAAATCAAAAAGCATCATTGTATTAATAGACCAAAAGTGAAAGTGCCCAAACTTTACAAAGTGGGTTTTGAAGTTAATTTATTCAAATGAGATATTTTTTGGGTGTATTTAAAGTGAAACAAGTCTTTTACTTCACCACATATCCAAGCAAGAAGCATTTGTCAAGAGTGGAGGGCGAAAACCGAGTTTCAAACCATAGAGGCAGAGTGGAGGTGCGTGCTACGCATAGGATTGGTGCGCTACGCACTGGGCGGTGCGCTACGCACTGGGCGCGCATTTCCAGTGTAAATTAACACAGGCGCTACGCACAGGGAGGTGTGCTACGCATACAACAGGGGCGCTACGCATCCATTCTAGCACTGTGTTTTGTGCCTAAAATTCATCAAATCACCCCGACAATTACAAGTAGGTGTCTCCTTTGACTCAAGCATAAAGTTGAATGGTGTTTAATGTATGTTTGAAAGAAATGCAAGTGATGTTGGGTTTAAGAATATAAATCAAACCCTAGGGACTTTGTAAAGGGTATTAAAAACATTGTAAACATTGTAGACAACAGCACTTCATACCACAACAACTTTGTGATTGTTTATGCCCAAATATAGAAAGCAAAATGCCCACTATGGCAGAATGTTTATGATGCTTCAACTGGTTTTTTGACGATACATTGAAATTGAGATTTCTTCACACCTACAACATACACATTGCAGTCCTCCTATTGCACCTATTTTGGTCTCAAAACCATGTCAGATACAGAGTCATCTTATGAGCAAGAAAATGAAAGTGATTCCACCACAGAGGGAAATGTGCCACAAAGACCTCGTAAAGGTGGCAAAGGTGGTAAACATCTCAGAGAAGAACCCACTTCTATGGTGCAATTGCAAGCTTGCCCACTTGCCATGGATTGCTTTCGCCACCAATCATGCTATCATTTTTGTGAGCTAATTCCGCAGTTTCAACAACATCGTGAATTAGCTCGCTTGTTTGTTCTCCATTTACATGATGGCCATGTGAACCTTGCTGGAGTTAATTTCATTTTGTCACCAAAAACCATTGCAGAGGCCACGGGAATTCCGAATATAGGGGAGCAATGGAATAAGCGACAGCAGTTAGAGAAATCATATTATGAGCAATATATTAAACCAAGGTATATAAGGCACTTGAGTAGATTTTTTCCTTTCCACTACCTGATTGATCGGTTTGCACCTTTGATGAAGCTTATCATCCAATATTTCAGTTGTGAGGGCAGATTCTCACGTCTTTATGCATACCATGTCCGTTTATTGATGCATTTCACAAGGGTGCGCCTGATGAACATCCCATATTTTATGTTTCGCAACATAGAGAGGATGGTGCCTTTAGTGCAAAAGAAGAGGCCAACGCAGCAACACAGGAGCGTATACCATTATGCATTTATCAAAATCGTGGTGATTCATCAGCTGACACAGCAGGGCACTACATGGGAATATTTTATTGCTTGTGACCTTTTCATAGTGCCTCAGCCACCACCAGAGTTGGTTCATGATGAGGGAGGGCCTTCACAGCAGCTTGACATTCCCGAGACCGAGAATGTTGATGCCCCCGTATATGTGACATATCAGAAAGGCCAAAGGGCCTTATTTGTAGCCGCACGACGAGTACTATCTCCACCCGAGGTGGAAGGGGTCTCGTTGACACCATCAACAGAGCGAGTATTATCTCCACATCATGTGGAAGGGGTCTCGCTTCCATCTACAACACAAGTATAGAGTTAGGATAGGGGCAAGAGACCCATGGTTGACGAGGGTCCTTCAGGAGGCCAAGACATTGATATCATTGATGTTGATGCTAGCTCTCCTAGCTCCGAGCTAAAGGAGATCATCCGAGAACAAAGGGCCAAGAATGAGTCACTGCAAAAGAAATTGCAGATGACTAAATGGGTGATCAACTACCTAGAGCAGCGCAACAAGCAGTTGGAAGACGAGCATGAACTTTATGAGCTGCAGAAGATCCGCGAAGACCGGGAATTGGCCCGAAGGAGACCCGGTGATTTGACACCTATTGATAGGGAATCAATGCTCATCTGGATCAACACTCATCTGGAGAAGTTGTTGGCGAAGGAAAATAGGGACAAGGACATGCTTTGTCACATGAAGACTCACTATTGGGCTCGCATGCATGTTTGCAAAGCGAGAATCAAGGTCCTCAAAAGGCGTTTGAGTAAAGTAAAAAAGCAACACAAAAGGCCTGATCCGCTTCGAGTTTTGGCCGAGGCTTCACTCATTGAGCATGATACATGACGGAGGGTCTTCACTCCAATTTTGGGCACATTTGGAGAAAATTTTGTCATTTCAAATATTTTGGCTTAAGAAACAGGTTTTTGGATTCTACGCGTAGCGCGCAGCGCGCTACCCTGAAGATTGGGAGGTCCAATTGACAAATGGCTTGTAGTTTTGGATTTTTCATGAAGAAATACACTTGTACAGCCACTGCCAAGGAATTCCATCAAGTTCTGGATGGTCAAAATGTCCAAAAACACCATGAAAACCACCTTGCTGCCACCTTTTCCAACTGCAGGTAGTACCTCTGGGAGAATTCAGTTTTGAGGGGGCAAATGAGCTCCAAATTAGAAAATGCCACCTGGGTTGGAAAGTAGACATCCAGGCCTTTCCAACGAGCTATCCTGAGCTCAATGTGAATGTTAGGAAGTGCTCCAACAACAGGATCAAAGGGGCCCTACGCATGGGGATCAGGGGCGCTACGCATACAGTTTTTGACCCAGATTTTCACCTTCAGCTCAGGAATTTGGCTAGTTTCTACCAGATTCACTCTTTGATGTAATTTTCCACCTAATATGATGTAACTTGATGTATATAAGGTAACTTAGCAGTTATTTACCTTCTTCTAGATGATTCATTCACAAATTAGCAAGAAATCAATGTAATGAATCAGTTTCCTTCTTTTTAGAGGCAGGTTGTTTGGTCATCTAGATTCT
>APFE030931041.1:3035-35262 GCA_000404065.3 Pinus taeda | reverse complement strand
TGGGGTAGCTCATCTCTTGATGGGATAAGTTCCTCTATCATAGGGATGCATGAACCATCTGGAGGCACTCAATACACGTCAAACACTCTTCTAGAAGGGTCTAGAAGTGACCACAAGTAACTTTTTAAAGATGAAACTCGCGCCTTTTGACCTTTCCAGGGGTACGCACCCATCCTTTGGCTTACAGAGCGTACAAGTACGCAGGTACAGTGTGTTTGGGATGCGTACACCCAGGCAAGGTAGAAAGAACCTGCGTACCCAGAGATAAACATGTTTTTTAACTGACTTTCTCTCTTTTTGAAGTTTGACATGAAGAGCAGAGGTATGAGGCTTGACAAGGAGAATAATATGACTATTGATGGAGCCATATTAACTGCAGATAGTCATGGTGAAAAATTTCAGTGTAACAATCATGACACTTCATTCTTTTGAAATTCTTCATCAAGTTCTTCATCACTACTGCTTTCATAGTCCATAGAATTATGACTAAGTGGACATTGTGACACTCTATTCAGTTGAAATTCTTCATCACTATTGCTCTCGTAGTCCATAGGATTAGGACTAAGAGGACACCATGACACTCCATTATTTTGAAATGGTTTATCATGCTCTTCATCATTGTTTCTCTCATAGTCCATAGGATTAGGACTAAGTAGACACCGTGACACTTCATTTTTTTTAAATTCGTCATCATGCTCTTCATCACTATTGCTCTCCTATTCCATAGGATTAGGACTAAGAGGACACCATGCCACTCCATTCTTTTGAAATTTTTCATCACACTCTTCATCACTACTGCTCTCGTAGTCCTTAGGATTAGGACTAAGTGGACACCATGACACTCCATTCTTTTGAAATTCATCATCATGCTCTTCATCATTGTTGCTCTCATAGTCCATAGGATTAGGACTAAGTGGACACCGTGAAACTCCATTCTTTTGAAATTAGTCATCATGCTCTTCATCACTGCTACTCTCATAGTCCATAAGATTAGGACTAAGTGTACATCATGACAATCCATTCTTTTGAAATTTGTCATCATGCTCTTCATCATTGTTTCTCTCATAATCCTTAGGATTAGGACTAAGTGGAAATTGTGACTCTTTATTTATTTGAAATTCTTCATCCCCTCTTTCATCAGTGTTGCTCTCATAGTCCTTAGGATTAGGACTAAGTGGAAGAATTGACTTTCTATTCATAGTGGTAGAATTTCCATTATATTCATCAATATGAATAGAGTTGTTACATGATGAAGATGTTGATCTTCACAAAGCGAAACTTCACTATCAGAAGAATCCATACCTTTCAAATAAAGGAGTTTGAATGATACAAATACATACTCTCCTAATGATATTATATAGCTTAAAGAATGAAATTTTCCCTCCAAAAATTTTTGTTTTGTGTATTTCCCTCAATTATTTTATTCTACAATTGATTGAAAAATTTCAAATATATATATACATATTTTTAATGAAATATATTTAAATTTAAAATTGTAAACTAATTTTTTACCTAAATTAATTTAATATTTAAACTATATAATATTTACTAGACAATTGAATTTTTTCTTAATTTTTATAATACATTCTAAAATAAATTAATCCCACATTCACCGTGCTATAAAACAATTCCATAATATTTGCTTTATCATAGTTTCCTATATCGCCATAACAAAATTAACATGTTAATTTTTTTTTAAAATAAATTAATCCGACATTAACCGTACGATAAAAATTTCCATAATTTCACCTATATAATAAATTTCATTATCACTATTACTCACATCACATCAAGGTTTTCTGAGGTTCGTTAAAAGACTTGGAGTGAACTTGTGGAGCAGCTACATTACTATCAATAACATATTCAACAGAGGATTCTCGCATTTGAAAGGTTAGTTAATTTTTCCGCTTTGCAAATTTTAAAAGTAAATAATTTTAATGAAGTTTAATTTTTTATTTAAATTAAAAAATTTGTGGGACCAAATTTATTCACTACGTCTACAGTGGACATGGTGGGCTCGGTAATGCTCATGGTGGCCAAATGGGCCCATAGGTTAGGGGCGGTGGGGCTGGCTTCCTGGCACCTCGCCCCACCCCAGCGGCCCGCTGAGGTGGGGTCGGGTTGGGGTTCGAGAGGAGGGGCATTTGTTGGGCCATTAGGGGGGCCAGACCCAATGGCTGACTCAGTTGGCTAGGCGCTTTTTAGGCTTATAAAATTAATGATCATTTATCATTTTTGTTGTTGATTTAAGTTATTAATTTTTGTGATTTGCTGATTTATATGTGTCTTTTTTTCAAGAAAATGGCGTCAAAGAAGATTCCTATGAATCTTTCCGGATGAAAGACTCTTAAAGGTGGATCTTCAAAAAACATTGGTGAATGAACTGCACCTGAGCTGATGACTACAAATTTTTCAAGTGCCTCAAACGATAAGAAGATGATTTCATACTGGAAGAAATCAAAAGAAGTGAAACTTCCATCAAATGTCTCGTATGTGTAACAAAGAGAAAGCCAAAATGTGCAGATATATTTATATGTTGATATACCTAATGATAATGGAATTTATGAGGTGATGGGAAAGGTCATAGACATGTGTTCGATACCAGACAGTGAAGTTGTTTACATACTTATAAAACTATCCAAGTCACATGAAAAAGATTAAATACCAATTATCATATTCATTGTATGACACAAGAGAGGTATCTACAATTGTGTAAACAAATCGTAAATGAGATGGCGCAAAATATCGTAAGTATTATTATTTATATTTGTGTTTTGCGTTCTTGTAACTGTCTCATTATATTTTTATAACTTTTTTTTTATTGACATATGATATTTTGTTTGGCAGAATTTTGTTGAAAGTTGTTCAATTAGGTTGGGAGGCATTCATTTCATAGAGCATGATATTATGAAAGTTGTTTGTAGTTTCTACTCAGTGTCCAAAGAAGATATGGAAAACAAGAAAAATGTAGTAATTCATGATGCTACAAAACTACATCCAAGGGATCATAAAAAAATGCCTCTAGTGGATACTTCTAGTAAAGGAAGACAAGTTACTTTTGAAGACAAGGAAGTTGAAACTGGCAATGAAGAATATGTTGTCATTATTGAGGATGATATTGGAACTGAGAAGAGCTGTAAAAGACAAAAAGTAACAATGCCCAAGAATAAATCTGTTCCAGTTAATGATGAGAATGTAATGAGGAAGAAAGGTAAAGTTGAACATTTTGAATTAGTCATTACCAACAATTAAGAACCTAGTGAAACTTCAAAAGAAAGTAGAGAAATCATTACACCGGGAGCTGATTTACATGATGGCATTATCGAAACAAAACAAAATGCCATTCGACAAAACTTGACAAAGAGAAACTTAATTGAGGGTGGTCGTACATTTTAGCTTAATGTCAGACAAATATATAAGGCAAGTGAAGGAAAATGTAAATATCAAGTCAAAAAGCCACACCATCTACATGTTCACAACTTGAAGACATTGATGAGGTACAATCCATATACTCATGTGGTTAATTATGCGCTTCTTGTTGATCCAGTTCAAGTTCCCAACAAAGAAGCATTTGATAAGTCAAAATGTTTTGAATGCAATTATAATGTTCTTGGGGGGGACCATTTTGTAGAATCTCAAAGACAATTGATGGAGGAATATCCCAATAACCCATGTTCTGAAACAATGAAATGTATCATTTATGCTGGTTTATTAGATACATAGGAAAAGTTAGTGGCATGGGATCATAATTCAGATAATGAATAAAGGATATCTATGAATGTCATCCAAAGGGTTAGATTTATTCATAGTGAATTTGAAGAAAAATGTGGTGGGGATAGGATAAATGTTGCTGTAGATTTCTGAAAGGAATGTTGTATGGAAATAAGCTATCAAATTGAAGAGAAAATCAATTCAAAAGGCGACAAAGGAGGAAAATTTAGTGATTTATTCTGAGGTGTTGATAACATTTTCCAGTTGGCATTTAAAACTAGAGAGATATGGGAGTTGATTAATGAGATTTTTAACATGTGGGAGAACATTGGCATTAAAAACTAGAATGTCAAAAGGTCTAAACCATTGATATGTAGCAACAGTAAATCAGGTCCTGAAATGAAGCAGCTTCCAGAAGATATGACTATCACACCCTAGAGAGCATTGCAAGGAGTGAAGGATGAAAAACTTGTCAAAGTAATATTATCTCATGTGAGGTTAGGGGAATTATCATTGGAGGAAATTTCTGAGGAATTTCAAAAGTAATTTTTTTGAAATATTTTTATTTATTTCTAAAATATAATTTTCTTTTAACTATAACATATTTTTCTTGGTAGTATTTGTTATACATATCATTAGATTAACTTTTTTTTACTTTATCTATGCAGTCACAAAGTTTACATGAAAATTCAAGAATGAATGTTTAAATTGTTGAATGAAGATAGTTGGGATGATGTTGTACGCAACTATGTAGATTCAAGTTCTACATCAACATTAAAAGAAAATTATCTTGCATTTAAAAAGGTATGTTGATTTATACATACATTTTTACTCATATGTATACTAATTTTAATTTATAACTTACACATATATTTGTTTATTTTATAAAATATCAAGAAGGATGCAAATGGAGCACTAGATAGTTTCAAAACCTTTATTGAAAAAATTAAGATCAAAAGACTGAAGAAGCAATGTGTTAAGAATGTTGAACTTGATCCAACTCTTACTCATTTCATTTGGAATGGGCTTGACACTATTCAATATCAAATAATACAAGGCGACTGTGAAGACATTTCTAAACTCATACCTAAAAGGGATTATGCCCTTGTTTTTGCAGATATTCCCCATGGTTTCAATATTCCAAACGTTAACTATGATAGTGACCCTTATACCTATCAAGCTCTTATTAAAGTGGGTGTGGGATTTCTAGAAGTCACATCATCACCATTATGGAGATTTGTAACATTTCATTCAGACACACAATTTGTAATGTTATTGTCAAGCTTCAAGGGGAAAACAAATTTAAGGATGCAACTTACATGGTAAGACATTTAAAACGTACATTTGATTAATGTTAAAAAATTCATTCATGTACAAGTTAATTGAACTTTTACTATTTCATGTTATAGGAAAAACTCAAATCTTCTTAATTGTGAAGATCAACTATTTATAAATGATTCTGAGTTCATCCATATTGATAGTTGGGCAAAAAATGATAGTTATATGTCTATGATTTTTAATCAGGTAGATGGAAAGAGTCATAGCGAAACACTGACTTATGATGTTGTTGTGAGAAAACTAACATATGAAGACAAAGAAGAAAAATGAGAGATAGTTAACATTTATCAAAAACTATAGTTATTGATTAACTATCTTATAAACATATGTTCAAATGAAGGAGATTGGGTTTTGGATTTATTTTTTGCCTTAGGTAAGTTTTATTATATGGAATTGAATTTCAATATGTTATTTCTTAATTTATATGTCATTGTACTAATTTACTTCATTATTTATTTTGTTCTTGATAATTAGGTACATCACTAGAATTTTGCATTCAAAAAGGAAGAAATCGCATTGCCATTGAAAAATATCAAATACAGTGCAATTTTATTCAGCAAAGAATTAATGCTCTTCAGTTTCTTCCAGATGCAATGTAAGAAATTGGGTTGAAGAAAGGCGACTTTAGTGAATCACGTGTGGGAAAGAAGGAAAAGGAACCCCAACCACCATTACACGGAAGGATTGGAAAGGAATACATTGGGAGATTCACAGATATCAAAGATCCATTATAAGAGGAAAATGAGCAAAATGAAGCAAAAGAATATTATGGAAGAAGACAACGATGAAACTCTATAGGATGAAGAGTTTGGATTATGTGACATTGTTGATTAAATTTAAGTTATGCTTAGAAATCAAGCTCATTTTTTGTAACTATTAATAGTTATACTTGTAATGTTTTGACTTTGACATTTTATGAGAAGAATAAGCACTCAATTAAGGTTGTTATGCATTCAATATTTGTATTATATTATTCTCGCATTAATTTTTATATTAATCATTATTTTAAAAAAATGATTATTATTATTTTTGACATGAAATTCATAAAAAAAACTATTATTTAACCATTTTTAGTTAAAATTTTCCTATAAAAATTGTGATTTTGACATGTCATTTCTAGCAAAAAATTACAAAAACTGTTCAAAAAGTGTAGTGTTTTAGTTATATTTATGTTAAAAATGGTTATTTTTATGTCAATTGTTAAAAATTATTGTTTTTTAGAGACAATTTATTTCATGTGGATTGAAAAATTAATTAACAATGTATAAATATGTAGAATATCGAAAATTCAAAATATCGACCTTCTTCTTTAAATATTGAAAACAATAAAAACCTCACTACAAAGAAAAAAAAAATTAAAATAAAAACAAGAAAATATGAAGAAGAAGACCACTTCAAAAATTATTAAATTTAGAAAAAAATTATTTACATTTCACACATTAGAAAATTTAAAGTAAAAATATAGGTCATTTAAAAAAAGAGCTTGATGCAAAATTACTATTTTTTTAAATCAGCATGAAAATCACTACCATTCTAAAACGTAATGTATATAAAAAAAAATTAAAGTGCCAAAAACTGTGCTCTGAAAGAAACATGTGTGTTCTACATCACCCCTTTTCAAAATCGGGTCACTCTTTTGCTATCTCTACGAAACGGGTAACAGTATCAGTTCTCGTTTCAAAGTTTATATTGTTATGCTTTATTTTTGGTCAAAAGGAAAAGTGTAAAAGGGAATGTTCTTCATGACCCTTCTAAAAGAAGAAGAAAATGAATTTTTAATGAGAATTATTTGCCAAGTTGGCCCTACAGAAGACAATTTAGCCTGCCCAAAGGATGCATCCCATCACGTGAATTAACAACTATATATTGGAACATATTCTACACCCATTGGAAAGAAATTTGGTGCTCATTTGTGGAAGAAGAATTTAGATGTCTGAGTCATATCTTTCTACGGTGTACGAACTTACAGAGGTACCATTATTTCTGAATAATGTGAGCTATTGGAAGACAATTATCCCTGGAGAATGTGTGATATAGGAGGATTGATAACTCTATGAAAAGTGATCAAACTGGGGTTTGTTACATCTTTGAAATACAATCTATTAGAAGGACCATTTCCTTCGAAGAATAGGATATACTTAAGACATTCTATCTATGTGAGACATGAAGTCTAGGGACATGGAAGTGGTATACTTATTGAAGATCTTTTGGACAAAATTATGGCATTGTTTGGGTTATTGATGGTGGGTTGAGTTGGAACTTGGATTACTTGTTAGTATGTCTTCAATTTGTTTTGTTGAAAAATATTCAATAATGAAAGGATTGATGGGTTTTCCCCTGGCCTCCAGGCTAATATCTAGTGTCTCTTGTCCATTTGTGCATTGTACTTATATCGATGTTTGATGACCTAATTAGTGAATTAAATATTAAATGAAAAACATATATAAACAGTCACAAGTAATTATCATGTTCGTAAATTCAACACTAATTGAATTTCTAACATGGTATCAAATCCAAGTTTCAATATGATTTTTTATCTCTATTCTATCATCCAACTTAGTCATGTGAAAAAGTTTGGAGGTTTCCTAGTGAATAAAAACGTCCTCTTGATGATCCAAACAATGATTATCCTAGTATAATGTGATAAGTATAAATCTCCTTGTGAATACCTTTGCAACTAGTCTGAATATTTCTAAAACAGTGAGCAATCTAAGTCTATGTGATCGCGCCTACCTCATCCAAATTTCATATGAGAAGTATAGAAGGATGAAAAGTGATTTTTATGGCCTCCTTTAAGAAAGAAGAAAAGGACAAAGTACAGTCAAGAAATTTTTATCCCTTCCTATGATATCTGTGTTTACTACGACAACACTCATTTGTAGTTTATGAACTGTCATTCGAAGCCTAAAGTATGTTCTATAGTGCAATGAATGAGTCTCAAATAAGGTACAATTTTTGTGATAATAATCCACCAATCAAAATTTTATAGTGAGTCCAAATATCCCTATGGAATAATGACTACCTAATCCACATCTGTATCTATCCTAATATGAAGCTCCTCCAGTATATAAGTCATAGATCAAGGTCTATAGCATAAACATCTCCTCTATTATATGCATATGAATTATTCTAAGGGAATTATTATCACCCTTTACCTGCAGTATGATCAATTCTATAATACAAGATCCTATAGATCAATTTTTGGTGAACTGAAACTCTATCACTATGAAATGATATGAAGTATGAGGTAAAATGTTTGGAACTCTATGAGTCATGAAATTGATAGATATCTTCGTGAACCAAGGATTGTGATCTAAGTTATAAGGTTACCATGACGTTTTTATTTTAAAAGGAAAAAGTATGTATATTACATAGAGTCGATCTATGCAAACAACTTGAAGAAATTATCAATATGGTTTGACTTGAGATCCAAGTGACAATATAGCTTGAAGTGTTGCATATGTGCAACAAATATTCTGAAGCTCAATTGTGACATGGTCCATAAAAATCCATTCTTTAATAGGTTGACATGACAAATAAAACTAAAATTGAAATATGTACAAAGGTTGAGTTCGTCTTGAAACGTTGAATATGAAACCTATAATGATACAAACCAAGAATACTGAATTAAAAGTTGATAAGCTGCTAAGAGGATATGAACTTCTAATTCATGTCAAGATTTCTTGGATATTGATATCTACCATGATGAAATAAAATGATTATGAGAAGAAAAATCAAGTTTAAAATTTTTTCATTTGATGAAGTAAATAATATATGGTTTTTGCATTAAAGCACTTTCAAATTAAGAATCTAGGGTTTTGTTTTAACGACTACAACAACCCTCCAAAATTTTGCCTATGCTTTGATTTTGGAACTTCCTTCTAAACCACAGCAACTCCTCTTGCACTCAACTAGGTACTTGTGCTTCAAATGAGGCTTATTCTTTTGATCTTGGATTGTATTTTCTCACTTAGTTCATTTTATAATCCATAAGCCAATCTCTTGACTTGGACCCTTGTCAGTTTCACGTTTGCTTTAGAGAACTACGCAATTCTTGAGGGAAATTGGCCTTGCTCTTGGGAATTTTATAGTCCTGACTGCTAATGGACCTTGAGCTTAGGAAATGTGAAGTATTGAATGGAAACGAACCTTGAGCTAGGAAATTTCCTAGACAGGAGAGGCAGCCAAGTGCCACTAAACCCTGAAATTTTGCGGAACCCACTGTGCTTAGAAATTGCTCAATGCATGAAGTAGAGAGTTACTCGGTCCTTCCCAAAACTATGAAATCTTTTCAAAAATTGCATGGAAGTTTTTCCAAAAAAATAAAAAGGAAAAAAAAGCGAAAAGTCACCCCTGAAAAATGGGTTTCTATTTTTAGTAACCCAAAGAAGGCACTTAAGTTATTTTTATAAACTACCGCCAAGTGTCATTTGTTCATTGATTTTAGGCATGGATGTCATAAACCGTAATTTGAAAAAATATATTTAATTGAAGATACTAGAACTCATTTTCACACTCTATCTTGGAGCTCTAACATTCCCAAGGGGATGAAGGAACCTTCAATGTGATTGTTATCACTTTTTCAGGTGAGTTTTTCTTTCCTAGTCTTTTATCGTTTTTTCTATCACTTTTTGTTGTTCAGCTTGCGAGAGTGTTTTTAACTTGTTTCTTTAAAAAAATACTAGAGTTTTAGCATGTTTTAGCTTGTAGAAGTTTTGTTTCAAGTTTTAGATTTCCTTTCCTAAGTGTAGCATGAGTTACTCTAGTTCTTCACCTACGATCGTAGTTGTGGCGACTCTCTTCACATGCTTTGTTTTTATTGAATTTAGGCTTTTGTGATCAATACCAAGTTTATTTAGAAGTGTTTTTAGCGAAAATCACATCCAAATTCATTTTTCGACATTTTCTGAACCAGCAAGTGTGGTTCATCGTCATCTTGTGTTGACGATGAACCACACTTGTTGGTTTGAAACACGTCGAAAAATTAATTTTGATGTGATTTTCGTTGAAAACACTTCTCAATATGCTTTGTTATCTTTCATTTTAATTGATTCCTACACTTCTTTCACTTGCAAGCATCATGACTTAGTCCAATTTTCACTTAGGATCATATTATCCTTTAGATCTGCTTGATTTTTACACTCCCCTTAGGCAGATCTGGGTCCCCTTGCCTGCATCTCACACTTCACTACATGCATTGTGCAATCTGGGAGCTCAAGGCCTCTACCTTGGCCTCTGGAATTGCACAGAGACTATCCTCAACCCACTCCAATTGTGGACTATGAAGTTCTAGGAGTTAGCCTCCTAGTTTAGCCATTGACACTACGCACTACGCTATCTCTCTTGGCCTTTACCCAGACTGAACTACACATTTCAGAGTTCTAGTCATCAAGATTCTCGACAGAATAATGGGACTGTACAATGTGCAATTTCCATAGTCAGCCAATGGCTTATATCGGCCAAAATTGTGCACTACTTCCCATCATTAGCCTAGTTTGCTACCTAATCTTGTCCTGAAGTTGCTTTTGTCTTTAAGCTAGCATTTTCTTGCTGTCAATGTCTTCTCTATCCCATAGGTAGAACAGTTGTTGAGTACCTCTCTAGCAGTTACAGTTAACATGGCATCCAAGAGAGTTTAATCAAAGAAAACCACTAAGAGGAGTATTAGGGAAGCAGTTGAGCAGATATCAGTTTATCTACCAGTCGATGTAGATACTTAGTTTTCCATTGAGAAGGGTACAACATTAACATGGCAGCAAATCAAAGATACTTTTGCAGAGAACTTCAAGGAAGACTTAGAGGACCAACAATTTTATCTTAGCAACCAGAGGTTAGGCTTATAAAATCTTGCATATAGTTACCACAAATTCCTGTGTGCGGACATCTTCAGCTACATTCTCTCATACACAAATCAACAGATGATGACATTGAATAGTTCCAACGAGATAGAGCTAGCCACCTTCAGGGTAGGGAAATTTCGCGATATGTATCACTTTCCTAAGCCGGTGTAGTGCATGGACTCACTTTTCTATGTCACCCATAGCTATGTGAACACTAGAGACATCATCAATCACTGGGTGAAGAAGCCATCAAAGTTTAGACAAACACCCACTCATGTTTACAGGATGAATTCCCTAAGGGAGGCTAACTCGTTCTTGATCATCTTTGCCTACAGAATATATGGTCAAGAGAAAAAATAAACCTTTCCTGAATGGTGGGTGGTCTTAATGGACTAGTTGGTGAATGATGGGAAGCTATTCAACTGGTCAAATTTGTTCATTCATCATTTGAAGATCCATGTGGCTAGTGCTTGAAATCCACCCCAGAATGCGCAAGAAAGTTTTTACATGTTTGCATACTTACTGGATGCAAGCCATGTCCAAAAATAAGTCCCTTGCATGAGCTAGACATGGACAACAAAAGAGATTATCGTTAACATCTATTGCAAGTTTCTTTCCAACTGTAGCTATCAGTGAGTGATGGGAAGGCTAATTGACAATTTTATCATCCCATTGTAGAAGCTTATCTTTGTGCAGGATCCACCTTGCATGTCTCGAGAAGAAATGGAGGTGATAGTAAACATTGCATATTCGTATGCCTCACCAGGTGGAACCCTCATCAGATTGTTTGGTAGAGATAATCCTCTACATGTTTTACCAAGGTATGCCATTGATATGTTGATCATGCAAGAGGTTTCATATCACCTCACTATAGGGTTATCAACAGGAATGCAGAGGAAGAACAAAGCGCCATGGCCTAATCTTCCTTTATGGGTTAGATTATATGAGATTAAGAGCTTGAAATATTTTGATGCCGAAGCTAAGGAGATAGTTAAATTTGAGTTCAACACCAAAGAATTTAATCTATATCATCCCCATGGTATTTTCAAGGACCACTATGTGAGAATGTACTTCCCATGGATCCATGGGACATGTCATTGGCTAGAGGAGGACCCTTGGAGGTATCATTACAATACCTCCAAACCCAATGAGTTGGTTAGCTTAGCAGGAACTTGGAAAGCAACTTTGTAGACAGCAACAACCCAGGAAGAAACAAAAACAAAAAGTATAGGTAGAAATCTAGTCCAACAAAAGCATAAGAGGAAGATTGCTAAGAACCCAGAGGTAGAGAAAAGCTATAAAATGAGGGCATATCCTATCATGGAGAAAGTAGCTTTGGCAATTGAAGAAAATAGGGAGTAGTGGATAAAGAGAGTAGAGTGAAGGAAGAGAGAAAAGAAGAGGTTTTAGGAAGCAGAACTGGACCTTTAGAAGATGGAGAAGAAGTTGAAGGAATAAAAAAAGTTGATGAGGAGAGAAAGAGAAGAGAAACAGAAGTAGGAAGAGGAACAAAGATAAGATGTGATGATACAGAAAACAATGCCCATACAAGTTGATGAGTTAGAATAACCAACAGGTGAGGCAGAGGATGAACAGATGCAGGATTGGGAGCTTTCTCAACAGATTGAGAAAATTACCAAAATAACAAACATGGAGTTGGAGCTGGATCCACAGAATGAAGATACTAGCCTGATACTGAGAGCACCACATGTCTTCTCTTAGTCTCCCCTACCTCTAGTGTCAGAACCATCCTCGAGCGAGAAAGGAGAAGTTGTTCTCCTTAGTGGTGATCTGGTCATGGATCTATACAATATATCATTTGACAAGTTATAAAAGAACATTGTACAAGCACAGAGGATGCACATTAGGAATGGTCATGCAGCATCGACATTCATCGAGGAAGGGGTGATAATGTCAGAGATCAGGCAACATCCTACCGCCCTTGCCAAAGCTAGCCTTGCCTATGCAGGAGTAACAAGCTCAAATGTTAAGTACCCGACGATTGAGAATGAACAACTGGAAAATAAATTGCAAGCTTTAGTCAAGAGGAAAAACAACTCTAAGCATCAGGGGAGAATGTAGTTTCTACATTGGGGGAGGTGAAGATAGTGATACTTGTTGAAGTATCAACACTTGAAGATACAATGCAGAACTTGTATGATGGATTTGTCATTGTGCATAAAGAATTTTTCCATGTCCATAGCCTATAATAGTGGAGAAAAGTGTTTTTTCAATATATTAAGAAAATACATTCTTCCATCACCAATGTACAAGAGTGGACAATATGGTACAAAGCAGCCCCAATTGAATTATCAAAGAATATGAAGCCACAAGCAAACTTGGAGAAAGCAAAGGTCCAAATTTTGATCCAAAACTATGAGAAACTCACCCCATTCATAAATAGCATAGATGCTTCATATGCATGGTTATACAATAGTTTGGATGTAATGGCGAGAACTCATAGCATCCCATCAATCAGTTCCCTCATCAATGCTCAACCCAAGAATGAAGCCCGGCTAGAGGTCGATGAGTACATGAAGCATCAAAGATGGGAGGCCACCAAAGAAGACTTGGAGTTGAGTGAAAACAACATGAAGAATTACACTGATGGACCTGCCATGGTCAAGACCATGTTTCACATGATTCAAAATGAGTTGGATACAAGTTCCAAGACCATATACTCAAATTCCATTGAGGCAAGTGTCTACTTTCAGATAGACACCATCAAATAGTTTGGGGACACTACCATACAATGTGAAGATTGGCATTAATATGTGACTGAGAACCACCAAGTGGAGGTCTCTGAGTTGGTCTTCCCCAAACATCAAAATCATGGTGTTTTGTCTTATTAGGTTGTCTCTAGCCTATTTTGTCTCACATGGTGTTGGGCTGAGGTCCCCTTGATCAAGTTTTGGGTTAAAATCCCAAGTTTTGATGTAGTTATTGTAAATGATTTAAAGTCTCCACGATTGGTGGATGCAGAGCGTGTAGATGGTTAGGAGTTAAAGGGGTTTTAGCCCATTGTTTATGTAAAAGTTGAGTCAGTTTTGAGATCTACCTATGGTCCGTGGACCATGGGATTGTATGTAGCATTCTATAAGTAGGTGTGTATTAGAGAGTCTAAGGTGGAGGTCATGCAAATAATGGGTTGATAGAAGAGAATTCTTAGCACAAAGCAATGGGTCAAATAGGAGAGAAAATATTTACAGCTGAGTGCACAGAGGCCTAGGTAGAGTCTGTAGCTGAGTGTACAAACCCCTACAGCTAAGTGTGCATGGTATTTTTGAGTCTATAAATCCTAACTAAAGATCAATAAAGAAGATTATTGAAGGATTCTTGTTTTTATATGTTTACTTATGTTCTTTATTATTGCGATATATGTTGTGGATGAATAATGTGTTTATGAAATATTGACCTAATGATGCAAGACTCTATGAAATAACTCTTAATAAATGTACGCACTACATGTTAAGTATTTTCACGAAGATTGTGATACATTCTGTTATGTTTATTAAAATTCTTAAGTAGATCTGTGCGAGCTCAGATCTAGGGTTATTTTCTGTTGCACATAACTGAATGATGTGACTGTTAAGGGTCTGCAAAGACCAATCATAGACCTTTGCAAAGGTCTAGAGGCTGTTTAAAGGGAGTTACAGTATCGAGCCTTAAGGGCTTATAGATCCACGCGAAGGTGGATTTATGACACTAAAATACATCACACTCCTCTATGGATGTAAAAACTTGGTTCTTGCATCCCCCCATACTGCTTCAGGTGAGACTGAAACCTACATTACATGGGTTGTTCTTTAAAGGGTCAGTAGCGTAGGCATTTATTGGTTGGCACAATATACTCTAAACTTGGGTCAAGACCCCCTAAGCCAACAAATGGTTTTGTTGTTGGGACTAGGATCTTCTTGAAGGAGATGTGTGATGTCACATCACTAGAATCTGACCAAGAAGGAAATTGAAAAGTGGTTGGACAAAAAGATTTACGAATTCATAGCATAGGAAAATTGGAATCCGCACCTATCAAGGGTGTAATGGTTGGATAGATATTTGTATACGAAAATACATGAAATATTCTTCTAGACCTTCCTAGTCGAACTATACTAGTAGTTATCTAAGTTGGTAGATGGTCAATCGAAGTGGAAGCTTGACGATCCAATAGTGTGGACTCCAGAGCTGGTATGACGATTAAAAACCTCTGAAGACAAAATTGCATGGGTTGGATATTTTTCAAGGGACTGCGAGGTAAGTATTTAAGATCTTTGAATACCTGGATTAAAATGTTGTTATATGAAAAATGGGTTATGTCATTTCCTTGATGTTCGGAGCTACGCGAAGTGGGAAACTCTTCAAAGATCGAGAAAGAACGGGTCCTGAATATATCGTGTTGATTGGACCTCCTTCGAGCAACGAGGAGGGAGTGGTACATGCCTCACCACAGAGTGTTGTATAGCTGATAAGATAGGGTTTTCTGTGGACAAATCATCCATCCACTCCACCTCCACCACATACACCTTCGCCCAAACCTCCACCACTACCACCGCCATTCAACATGTCAAACACAATGAAGTTGGCAATTTTCAAGGGTATAGGGAGTGAATATACAAATCCATTTTGGGTTGTTGTGAATGATGTATGGACAGTGTAGCATATTACTGATGATAATATAAAGAAAGCACTGTTGTTACTGCTCTACAAGATCACGTGCTAACGTGGTATATTAAGTATTATCCTGATCATCTTGTGGAAACACTAGTAGAGACTAAAGCTACTTTAAACAGAGAGTTTATTAAGCCTAAGTCTGACTCACAGTAAGTATTTGGATTTAAGGAGATCGCGATGAGGGTTGATGAGACACCTTGGGAGTTAGATCAAAGGTTGAAATGTGTGATTTGACAAGGTAATATGCATCTCACAGATGGTCAACACCATGAGTGGTTTATAGCTTAGCTTCTACCCCACCTTAGGATTGCTTTGTCATGACAGAAGATAGGAACTCAGGCAGAAGCCCTGGAAATTGTGATGAGGTTGCATGTGATGCCTATGTAGGATGTGACCTTGGGGGTACAACAAATTCTCTCCCAGTTATAGAGTCTATGCTTAGAATTGCAAAGCTTGAAGTAGGACAAGGAGGCTAAGCTAGAGGTGCCCGAGGAAGTCTTGTGCCTAAAGTGTAAGAGCTATGGGCATGATAAAGACCATTGTCCTATATTTTCGAACTATATCAGAGGAGGGGGACCAATTCCCATAAGGCCAGAAGCTCCAGCAAGATCGAGTGTGGGGGTCTCGCTATAATGCACTATTTGTCAGGTGGCTAGAAAACACACAACAGATAATTGCCATTTGCTTCTGAAGCTCATCCATACATCGTAACACTATTTCTGTAACTTTTGCAAATCAATGGGTCATGATGAGTGCCATTGTCATAGCTATGAGATGATGATGGACATAATACCTACCTACCGAATGCGAGAAGAAACTCGGCCTCTAGAGCAGAGCACTGGAGGGGCGTGTAGAGGGAATGAGGGATGAGGATGAGGCCAAAGAGGAAAAGGACCTGGCAGATAGGTTATTTGTTACAACTGCCAAGCACCAGGGCACTATGAGCAAGAGTGTTAGAATCAGACATGCCCTTCATGTTAATGCTACAGCTAGTTTGACCATACTATAGAAGAATGCCCAGTGCTAATAACTATGATGTAGGAGAAAAATGTGCAACCTCATAAACCTACATAGAAATTACAAATGATGAGACCTAAGCCCCACGAGGAGGATCAGAGTGTGAACATAGTGCTGAGAAGCGGGATAACGACTGGAGATGATAAGTGAAAGTAACCAAAGGAGGATGGATGGGTCCGTAAGGCCCCATAAAAGGAAGTTAGTTTTGATTTGGTGTGTACTAAGGAAACTTTTATGGAAGTGAAGAAAAGCTGCGCTGAGGCCTCCACCTCAGGAAGCTAGAACAAAGTACCAGAAACTAGCGCTCCTATAGAGGTTGATCCCTCTGCCCTTACTATGTTATTGGAGACATGCATGAAATTGTTGCATGATAGCAAAGCTGCGAAAGGCCTGCAAGAGCTGATAAACAAATGTGATGGTAAAGAAAACACCTTTGATGGACACTGCATAGTTAGAAAAATTGGCAAAAATAAGACAAGAACAGGGGGGGAGATGAGGTTCACTGCATAGATATGAGAATATGATATGGACCAGGTCATTCTGGATCTGTGGTCTGACAATTTTTTTTTTCCTATATAGACATGGGAGAGAATGGGGAGACCTACGCTCTTATAGCACCATTTACCACTCTTGGTAGGTCTGATGCTCTAGTTATGGCCTAGGGAAACCCTTCCTTCTAAACTTGGTCCAAAATCTAAAAAATAGTGTTTTATTCCCTCTATGCTACTTTTCCCTATAATAAAAGCATGTACACATGGGTCAACATATATCCAACCCACATACATATGTTAAAACACTTAAAAAATTAAATTTCCTTAATTTTGGGCGAAGTTCATACGATTTACCTGTTACTCACCTCCTACTGCCCATGGCCCAACTATTTCCCAACTGAACAAACTAATTTGGAGAGATATAAATAAACCTCCATGGGAAGTCCTTAAGGGAAAAAGGATGAGATATTGATAGTATAGTGAGATTATCCCTAATCGAGTCTGAAGAATTCCTGTGCCTCCTACACTCCCCAAAGCTTTAGTAAACCCTTGTTTCCTTGATTATAGATATCCCCCATATTGCTTGAGATATCCTTGTATTAGTGAGGGAGGAAGATTGCTGAAGGCCGGGAAAGGAAGGATCCAGAGGATGGTTCCGCTTGGAGCCGGAGAAGGACTCAGGTTGCATTTCTCCACCTTATTTATAGCTTACTTCAATAAAAGGAATGTTGTTCTATTTCCGATATGAAATGTGTTTATGCATCAAAATTATGTTGCAATTCATTTATGAATCTTATATTGATGTATAATTAGTCATTCATTTATATGATTTAAAGTTAACATCATGTATATGCTTTATGTTTCTACTATTGAGTATGTTCCTTGCGGGTTTGCACCTTGCGAGATCTACCCAAATGAAGGACATCTAAGTAAGGGTACTCCTACATGATTTAGTAGAATAAGGATTTTTGATGATTGTTTGAGCATTTCTTGTTGAGGTTTGCCCTTTGCTCTGTTGGGGTTCTCAAACCAAAGCCCTACGGTGGTTTCACCCGTAACAGAATTGGTGACTCTACTGGGGATAACAATATTGTTATTCCTGGTTTGGGTTATTTGTTCTCAATCAAGGTTCAGATTCTTGATTTATTTCTTTTACAGTATTGTTTGGTCAATTAGTATCCCAGGCATCGATGCTAATCTCCTTGATCAGACCTTGATTTTTGTTTTTCCTAATAAAGCTTTGTATACGCTATTTTCTTTGATTACAGTAGCATATACACGTAGGATTATTTACGGCACACTTGTCTCTACTTGTGTTTCCTATATTAGAAACACATGTGCAGGCTTCTATTTCTTTACATAGTCGCGTATGCAATTTGTTAGATTGTTTTTTCAAATCTTTCTGCCTAGTTAGGTCTTCTGCCTAGTGGTTTATGCTGTTGTATGGTCATATGTTGTCTGGAGAATTCATTTTTCCTGCAAGCTTTCTTTTTCAAAAATCTCCTTCTCACTAAAAAGGTTTGGCCTAATATTGCTTCTTACGCAAGTTTGTAGTTTGTATCTTGGGTTCAAGGCTTTGTTCTAAAGTTCTTGGTTGTTCTGGTTTTCCAAAACAGAAAATTGTTTTCAATTTTGTTTCTAACCTAAATTTCAAATCCCTTGCTTTGCTTTCCCTTGTTTGGTGGCCTTGTTGCTTTTCTTGCTTTTTGAGAGTCTTTTTTGACAAGTTTGAAAGTATTTCTTTCTTAACCTTTTTTGCAATTTGTCGAAATCATTTGTTGCTACTTGGGTCAATTTTTACAAGCTCGTATTCTTTCTTGTTCAAATTTTATTCATTTTCAAGTTTATAACTTGCGATATTGAAAGATTCCTTATGCCTATTTGTTGTTCTTCTGAGTTTTAGTAGTAATTTTGTGACGTCGAAAAGTTGTTTTGTTCCCTTTACAAGAAAAACCTCCCAAAAAAAATAATTTATTTTTGTTTTTCTTTTTCCAAGTTTTTGGTTTTCGATTTATTTTGTTTCAGTGCTAAAAAGTGAATTGAGATCTTTTGCAATTTGTTCCGCTTGCTTTGAAGAGAGATTTGTGTTCGCATTTTTTCCCTCTTTATTTTAAGTTGGCTTATTGTCTCTATAAACAGTTGCATTTTCTTATGAGCATTGTTTAGGATCTTGCATCATCATTATAATTTGCATTAGGTTAGTTTGCATTTTAATGCATTCTTAGTTTTTTTAGTTCTTGGGTGTGTGTGGATTATTTCAGAAAAGAAAAGAAAAATATTTTTCTTATATATCAGTTTTCGTAGAACCCAAGTAGAGATCACTCTTAATCGAAGAAAATGACTGCATTTATATAGTTATTTTTATATTCATTTCTTTTGCGTCATAAAAACATCATAAATTCCACTCTCATAATTCCACCAAGCTTAAAGAACAACTATATAAAATCAAGTGGTTAATAAAATGAACTAGAACTTTTATTGTTTTCATTAAACAAACACCAACAATTTTAGGTTCATTAGGGCCTTGGATTAGGTCAGTGGAGAGTTAACTCTCAAAGGCCGCTCAAATTACAAAACGTAGAAATTGATAAAGAATGAAACCTAATATCAATAGAAATATTGGGAAAGCTCCGTGACTGGGAGTTAAGCATGAGGGAGAGTGAAGACAAGGAAGTGAGATACCCCCTCTCCAACTTGTTGGATCCCACCTCACGACTATTTTGCCCGAATTTTGATACAAGTTGGTATCCATAGTTGCCTTTCCTAGGGATTGTATAGGTGGCTATGGAGGGGAATCTCGTGGCACCTAAGACTGACATTGCATCACGTTCAACAGTACTTTTGGATGGTACCCTTGCGAATCTTGGATGCTTTCACCGAAAAAGGCTGTTGTCTGGAGGTTAGCGTAACTACCTCTGATACCTTCGCTAGTAGGCTTAGGGCGTAATTACCCCACTCTATTTTTGGAAGGCCCTTGATTTTGGCTTTCTTGTATTTTAGTGTCTGGTCCTAATCACTTGGAGCGGAAATACCTGAATGTTGTTTGATTGCTTGTATCTTTAGGGACTTTTAGAGAGTTCTCTTTTCTCCTATTTGTCCTAGCTTTACAATTTTTTTCGAGCCTTTAAGTAGATTTCTTAAAAATAATTCAAAGTGGTTGATCGACCAGCTCGTCGGTCTAGGAGGCTTCATGGGCTATCACCTATGAGTCCTGAGCCTTCTCCTTAAAGGCGTAGGAGCAATACTACCAGTGGTTTTCAACCAGTGGCATCAAGCACTGTTAGGGTCCTATAATAATAGGATCATAATTTTTTATTGACAATGGTTAGTCTTGTAATATTGTACATACTTTTCCTTTCTGCAAAATGTTTTCCATATTAAAAAATAAAAAATGTAAAGAGGGTATGTCCTAAAAGAATAATCAAAGGACAAAAAGAAAAACAAAAGTGAAAAAGTGAAAAAAAGGGAAAAAATATGAACCCCAAACAAAAACAGATCATGAAAGTATGCAAATTCAAGTGCCACTACTTTTACTTTTATGTGCAAAATAATGATTGTGTACAACTTGTCATAAATGCCAAAAACCATGATAGTCAAATAGCTTAATCTTGACTAATTCATGCTTAAAATTTCATGTCTATAGATAGAGAATAAAGGTATAGCCAAATTGTTTAACCTTGGTAGATTAGTAGTTAGGTAGAGAAATAAAAATGTTCTCATCAGCTTGATCTGAGCCACTGGAAGTTATAAGGTTAGAATTAGATAGTTTTATTGTCAAAAGGAAAGGAAGTAAAGGGTCTTCTAGCTTAAATACACCTGATAAATGGACGAAAAAGTGTTAGGATAAGTAAAGGGTAGGTAGAAGAAAAGTTGCATTGTACAAGGTTGTTAAATCACAAGCACATGCTTAATCCTATGTTTTAGTTTGCAGGAGCATTTATGAGAGTGAAAGGATGTTCACAAGCTTATTGATTAAGTTCCCCTCATTTCATTTCACCCACACTACATACTTACTAATTTCCCCATTATCCCATCATTTCTTATAAAAATACTATTTTCCCTTTATTTTGACCCTTACCCCTTGGTTTCACACATTTCCCTAGTAAGTTAACCTCCAAAGGTCATTCCCCTACCCAAAACCCCTTTTCCGTTGTGTGAAACCCATTTCCCATTGAAAAAATCACCTTCCCCCTTATTAGTTTCTCTATTTTACCTCAAAATACCCATAAAACCCCCTTGTCCTAAGTTTAATCCCCCCCCCACGCCATGCATTTTTTCTATTTAACTCCTTGATTTATATTTCCCTAGGATAAACCTTTTAACCCACCAACACAGGTGCGTTAAGAAAACCCCGCCACAATCAACCCTGGTCCCCACTCCATTAACCAAGGCTTATATTTAATCCTAGCTTTGTCTATTAATTAATTACAATTTATTGTGATTAACCCCCCAGGCCCTGCAAATCCTGACCCTGATTCCCCTCCGTGCATCTAGACTACGCGATAGCCGTTAGATCTCCCACCCCTAGATCTAACAGCACACATCCATATCATGCTCATTCCCTCTCCGACCTTTACCAGCCTGAGACCACACGAGATTCATGGCTTTTCCCAAGCCCTATTCAGCTACGTGGTAGCTCCAAGTGAAATCGCGTGCTCTCAAGGAAATACTGCATACCTACCAAAAGCTGTGTGATGGCCCCTGAAACCACTTCCCCACCAAAAGCCAAAACCATTCATTATTCATTTACGAATTCCACGCCAAATTGTAACCGTTGCAGTTAAAAGGTTGGAGAAACCCATTTCGACTCTTTTCGCTCGTTTGCACTGTGAATACTGCTCAAGCATTCATGCACCACCATGAGCATCTACAACCAAAATTGACCACCATTTACCTCCCGAATAAGATCGAGATGCCCAATTCAAGCATCTAGTGCACAGTTGAAGCCACCATACGATATACAACCACCATTAAAACTAGTTTTCAGTCTGAAACACCAATTTCTAGATATTTTTGAAGAAAACCCAGAACGCCCTCTCAATTTCAAAGCATATAGTTAATTCAAAGATTAATTAATTGAATTTAATTAATTTTCCCTAAATTCAAGAGTATTTCCACTTGAATACCTAAACCCCTCTTTTGCAAATTGCAAATTACCTTCTCACTGCAACAGAGTTTTCACAACCTCACTACTACAGCCTACACAAGTCTAATTCACACCTTTCCCCCTAAAAATGGCTCCCAAACCACTCTGGATGTGAGACTTGTTTCAACCCCTCACGTAGACATCGACCATTTGGCACTAGCAAAGAGGGATTTCAAAATAAAAGACATTGCTACTGCAACCTAGCTTTTGAAGCGCCATTGTTGGAGTAAGGACAGATTCTTGAACCATGCCGATGACATCCACCTTTGGAAATCTAATTTACCCAAATACCTTTTCCTAGAAGTCCACCCATTCCCTGATCTCATACATTTTTGTCATGCATGCTATATCCCTAGCCAAAGAGCTATTGTTGCCCCAAACCGGCAGCTCTTATTCCCCATTACACCAGAGTCCATCAACCAAATGTTTCAAGTCCAACCTAGCCCTAACTAGAACCCTCTATCCGTTGGAGATCTATTGGACCTATATATCACCCTAGACCTGGTTAAGATAAGGAAAATCTTCTAGACTTTCATTATTAAAGACCGACATACTCCTACAGATACCCCACCTTATGTTGCCACTATTTTCCCAGAAACTAGCAGACATATAATCACCATGCTTTCTTGCATCCTATGGTATACCATAGATGAGCATGTGGATGAGGTCATCCTGGCCTTCTTGTCCATTTTCACCATAGGCAAGCCTCCTATTATCATGTATAATTATGCTCAGTTCATTGCAGACAAGATGCATGAACAATTTACAAGACTACCCACTGAAAGAGTTTTCAAGTACTCTTCAATGTTGTTTCACATGTTTTTTTATTACCAAGAAAATAAGTTCCCTGTAAGCATCCAGAAGTTAGATATCAAGGGGAAAGAGAGATCAGTGATCTTATGGACACCCTTGATCTAGAAATACTCCACAACATTTACATACAAATACTTCATAGATTCATTTGTCTACCGAGTCATGAACATGCTGACCATTAACAATCAACCTAGAATCAGCCAAGAAATCAAGAGGGTGTTATAGTTGGCTAAGAACAACAAGGTGGGAGACTAGTACCTGTACCAAAATGACACTAAAATTAGGGTTTATGGCTGCCAATTAGCCCCTTATAAGTTTCCAAAATATCTCTCTATGAGGATATTTGCACTTGAGTATTTTAGGCAAATCATGAACTCTAATGAGGTCCACTTGCTATATTCTAGGAAGAAGACCCGGTTTAAGATGAAAAGCCAATTGTGCCCATTCATTTGCAATAAGAGAGAGACTAGACCAAAGGCTGACAAGATACTACAACAGATGAAATTCAACAACAGCTTCATGTGGTAGGATGGCCCTCATGGGGTCATAAACAAGCTAAGACTTAGGGTCAAATTGGGACCTTACATCCACCACCCAAGACCTAACATTGAACAATTTTCCAACCAATCTAAGTGGTTGGAAAATACATTGATTGATATGGATAACACAATTGTGGATGTAGAGAACACACTCATTGATCTAGAAAAGTAATTTGACAATAGTTCTTTCTTGCAGGTTCCAGAACTAGGGGAACCAATGAATATTCATCTTGTATTACAAACCCCAACCGATGAGGAGAAGAACCAGAAGAGGAATAGGGAAGAGGCATCTAGTTCTACCATGGAGACTACAAATGAGCCGTTTGAACATAGAAAAAGGCTCAAGCTTAATCCTATGTCTGAACAGGAGGAGAACATTGAATCAGTGGAAATAACTGACATCGAAACAATGGGGCAGAGAAGAAAAGACACAACTTCTTCAGGTGAAACATAACAGCCAACAACCTCTAACACTCAAATTATAGAGAGACAATAAAGTGTTGAGGTTTCTTCCTTTATCAGACCAGCTGACAGAGAAAAGGAAATCAAATATAGGTACAAAGAAATAAGGATGAGGAATGAGAAGTTAAAGGCAGGTACATATGCCCAATACGTCAAACAAACACCAGCCAGCTAGAGCAGGTTGATGTCAGCCTTTTTCATCAAAGTAGGAAAGATGCAAGTCTCATTTTTGCAGCCCACTCTTCAGCAACCAAAGACCTCATCTTATTACAAGAATATGGATTTTGAGGTGTTGGCTAGGGATGTTCATCCCATTGACCAGATAGAGTTCCACAAGCAGGATGGAGAGATGATTTACTCCACCCTTACAGGAAAGGCTATGGTTGTACACAGGCTACAATATTCACTGGATAATTTAACAATCAAGTATAAATTAGAGAAGGCCTCCTCACAGGCCAAAGACAACATGATCAAGTCATTGGAGGACTTGGTCATTGAGCTAGCCCATGATCCTACTGACATTAAGGTAGCTAAAAAGTTGAACAAAAAGAAGAATGATGATATAATAGCTCTTAAGAAACAACTCAAGCTACCTCATTTACAACACCCACAAACAAAGGAGGTCCTAGAGAGCCAAACCAATCATGAAGAGATGATGGACCTCGTGTTGCAACTGAATGATCAATTAAACGGGATGGAGAAAGAATTGGATAGCTTGATTTAGCTAAAACAAGCTAGTCTTGATGATGCACCTGTAACTGTCATATAATAGTTACCACTTTTCTACCTTCTAGTTTAGCAACATCCTCAGCCCCCACAGCTCCAATGGCCACAAAATTGCTAGCATATACACCAACTACATCAACAATAGGGTCTCCAGGTGATGAGGCAAACAAGTTAGTCAAAGCAATGGAAGAAATGTCCATCCAGACCACTGAGATGAACAGGCTTAAGGAGAAAGTGACCAGCCTGGAAATAGATTACAAACTTGCCCAAATCATGCACAAAGAAGAACAATAGAAGTCTACAAGGATGAATGAATGAATCAAAACCCTAGAGAAGGAACTAACATTGAAAGAAACTCTAGGTCAAGCTCAGGAGCAACTGTGGGCCAATATCATTGACTCTCTCAATGATATTTGGCCATCCATATAGGTTATTTTTGAGCAGATTGATTTAATAAAGTAGGCTATAGAAGCCATTCAAAGAGTCAAAGCAGAACTTGGAGACATGCTAGAAGAAGCTACAAGGATCATTCACTTCCTCAACTCCAAGAACAAGTATGAGCTATAGGAATTAGAGATACTTGACATAACAGGTACAAAATTGGGAAGTTAAACGAGTCCACACCAAGAGGAATTTGATGTTGAACATAGAGGATAAGTGCGAAACCATGCAGCTGACCATTTATAGATTATGGTCAAATTTGAAATTTTGAGGAAAAAAGGCTTACGAAATCCATTGGTAATAAATGATAAGTTGATTAAACAGGAGGAATATAATAGAAAAATCCGAGAAGTGGCCAAAGATGAGGTGAATACTTCATCCATGAAGGGAATACCTACTAGCAAAGTATTATATCAAACTTTTGAGAATTTGTTTTACCTCCAGCACGAGGTAAAACACATTTTTGTCAATAAACCTACTTTTTCCAAATATATAGAGGCAGATGAGATCTCTAGGAAGATGCTCGATATCTAATTACCAGATACTGAGACATGGCAAAAACTAAATGATTTACTGTAGAAATACACAGTAAAGATATAAAATGTATACTAAAAATTAAAAGGGCATATTAAAAGGATATTGACAGGTCAACTAGGTCAAAGTGTATCAGGTGAAAGTGTATCAGATGAAAGGTCAAAGTAAATAGAACATCCAGTGTGAAGACCAAACAACAAAGCAGAATAAAAAGAAAAATATCAAAGCCAGCAGAACCTAAATAACAGGGACAATAAGTAGCAGTTCAATAACTGCCTCTATCTTCTTGCATGAAGATATTTCTTTTTCCTAGATTAGTTCCCAAGACAGTTTGGGATATTTTGTAAGTTCTTTTTGTATAAATACTTCATAATTCAAACTATTAATGGGTGGATTTCTATACATTTGTAGAGTTATTTTGATCTTAAACCTAAGGGTTATTGTACCAATTTTCAAGTGAACAGACTGGAGTAAGTAATAAAAAGATTGCATTACATGATTCATGAGATGAGCTAATATAGTGAAGTATCTTCTTTGTCTGATTTTTTTACTTTCTTATATGTTTCATAAACTTTAATGTTATCTAAGTTTGAATGAATTAACTAGAAATGTAACTTAGAATTTGTTTAAGTACACTCTATTTTGCACAGTTAATCATTTATATGTTTTCCTGTGATATCCAGATTTGAGAACCCTTAATTGCTCTCCCATCCTAGTTGACCTCTTTCATTTCTCTTCATAATTTGGCCCAAGGAACCCTTAATTCCTCCCACGATCCAATTGAAAACCATTTCATTGTCTAGGCCTTGATATCTATAGTAATTCCTCTATCTTGCCCTGTAGGCACTGTTTTTAGAACTTGATCCAGTCATGTTTGTCTGGTAGTTGACCCCATAGCCCAATGGTAAAAGAAAAGCTCTATTCATGTAAGTAAGTGATCCCACCACCAAAATTCAAATCAAAACCCAAGTTTAACAATAACAACCCTAAAATCAATTAACTAAAATAAAGTTAAATCATAAAGAGAGAGCCCTCTTTGAGAATTACAAAGGATAGATCCTAATCTCCAAAGTAGGTTTGTTGTTACCTCTGAACATTTATTTCTTTAATAACTTATAGAGAAATTTTGGAGTGATAATAGGCACATCAGAGATTTATCTTCTAGTTGGAGTCATTGATTCACAAGATAGACCTGGTACAAATAGAGAGTTAGAGAGGAACACTCCAGTTCTTTCTTGAGTCCTCTTTCAGTCGAAAGATAATATCAAGGTCGAAGAGCTTTCAGAGTCTATTGCAACTCCTAATTCTCTTGTTCCTCCTGATCATCCAAACGTTTTATTATACAACGGAACTCTGACCAACTGTCCTTCGAGCCCAGGTTTACATCAATCTATTCCTTCGATGATCACTACTAGAATCATGGGATCCATAATAAGTGCTACGAGTATGCAGACTCATATATCTATACAAGGAGGAGGAACAATTTATATACCTTCTATTACTCCTAGCACTTCTATATTTGGTTCTACTTCCATTCCATCATTGAGTGGAATTTCTCAAGTTGTTGCCTCTAACATTGGTTTTCCCCCTTTTAGAATGCAGACCAGCTTGATTCCTTTGATTCCATTGAGTATTCCATCAGCTGCCTCCACATCCATGGAGAGTGGATCAACTTCTTTTCATGGTTTCCCATTTAAGGGTGGTCATATACCACATTCCAACCCAACTGTGGGATTCATGCCTTTTTCCTTTTCAGGTCAAGGTTATAATCCATTTCAAAGTTGGACAAACCTGTAGTTAGTGGGTTAGGAGTCAGGAATCAATCTTATTTCAGTCAACAGGGGAATATACTGTATTCTTTTTTCAATTATTTTCAAAACTTTTCTCCCTATGCTAATGCATTAAATCCTTATTAGGGGCTTTCTTCTCCTTTCAACACTTCTTTAGGGGGTAACTTTACTAGTTATGGAGGATTTTTTGCAGCATTTGGTGAAACTCCAAATTTTGCTGGATCATAAGGTGCTCCTTGTGGTTCAGTTGGGTCTACAAATTACTTTGGGCAACCTGGTGCCTTCACAAATCCAGGTCATTCTTCTCAAAACGTTGGGAGTTCCACCCACACCCAGTGGAATCCTCAAGGTCCACCACGACTCCCTTTTCTAGGAATGTTAAGATTTCAAGATCTCACTAAATTGACAAATGATCTGATTAGGTATAACCCAGTTTTTCTTTTGGTCCCAAGCAAAATTCCCTTCAATATCCCAAAATTCGAGGGGAAGACAGGTGAAGATCCAGTTGACCACGTAAGCACCTTCCACTTATGGTGTTCGTCCAACTCCCTAATAGATGATTCAATCAGGTTGAGATTATTTCAATGTACCCTAACTAGAAATGTAGCTATGTGGTACATAGAGCTACCAGTGGGTACCTTCACTTCTTTCGGTGATTGGTGACTATCTTTTTGAACCATTTTCAATTACCTATCCGATATGATGCCAGAATTGAGCTTCTGGCTAATTTCCAACAAGATCGGGCAACTCACATTTCCCATCATATTCGGGAATGGAGGAGAAGGAAGTGGCTCATCAAAGATGATATCCCACAAGAATTCCTTCTCGAATGGTATCTTAAATCATTAAAACCTGAGATCTCTAAGGACGTGTCCCTCTCTGATGTTTTCATTGAAGAGGACACTATTTTCATGGCCCAACAGTTAGAACTGATCTATTCTCAGTCTAGGGTTCTTCAAAAAATTCTACCTGATGCTCATAGATCCAAGGTGGATATCAACAAATCGAAGTCAAGTCCCCATGCGGATGGGCTAGTTGGATCAATTGATGTAAACACAGTTAACTTGCGAAATCAATTGCAGTAGTTGTCTTTACAAATTGCTTCCTCTATGCAGGCATTACCATCCACATCTACACCTTCTCAACTGACGTCTATAAATGTCATCCAAACTTCTAACCCCAAAGAAAATCAACAATCCGATGGAAAGAAGAAAGGACGAGGCAGGAAGAAGAACTAGGATGGGAAGGACAATGCGAACAAACCTGCCAATGATGCCGAAGAGGGTAAGAAAGAGTCCAAGAAAAAGGTAGAATTTCCATGCAAGTTATGCAATGGGGATCATTTGACTCATCTCTGCCCTAAGATCCAAGAGGCTCAGTGCTTATTAGCACAGTAGGGGTCTTCTAGCTCCCAGACACACAATGCCATCAGGTACCTAACGGAACACATGTGGCAGAAGATTGATTCTTTGGGCACATGCTCATCAATCTAAATAAGCATAAATGACATATATAATGGTGGTTTCCCTTCTTGGCCGACCACGGGAGAACACAGCCGCGTCTAGACGCTTTAGTATGAGGCATAATCTCTTAGTGTAGCTCGAAGAAAGGTAAGGTCCGCTCCAACGAACTAATTCCATTCCAGGGATTAGATGGAAAACTCCCACCAAACCAAAGAGGAGATTGGCTGCTCTTCTTTCGTGTTGCGCCCACTGGAGAATGGGGATAAATAAGATCCAATTGAGAAGAGAAGAACCGATACCGGAGATAGCCCCACCTACCACCACCTCTTTGATCACTACTAAGAAAGGCAGAAAGCTCATATCATAGACTAGAAAATTTATTTTCAGTTTGGTTCGCGCCCAAAGTAAGGAGAAGATCGTTGCTACCTCCATGACCCCCGCAAAGGGTTCCTCCACACAGCAGCAGCAACAAGGGGATACAGTCATGATAGAACATAGGAACAACTCCTCCTCACCCACCGGGGTACCACAGAAGATTCAGGTGGGCGACAAAGTTTGGTTACATCTACAGAGCGAATGCCTTACCAGAACCCATCAAAAACTTAGACCACTCTAACATGGTCCTTACACCAGTACCAAGGCTATGGGAAAAATGCTTTGAAGCACAACATTCCTCCATTCCTTCACTTGCATCGAGTGTTCAGTGTGGTCTATCATCGACCATGCTTCCCACCATTTCTGGACACATCAGAGATTCTAGAACAGCTCGCCAGAGACCCAGATCAGCAAAAGCTTCCTCATCTCAGGGAGGAATTCAACGCAACGGGGAACATTGCTTCCCAAGGGGGAGGAATGATCTAGGTGGATATTGGTGGCCACCCACCTATCCCATTTGGACCCCCAAAACTTTCTCTTTCAGCTTTTTCAGTTTCCTAAATTGTAGCACAGCTTACTATTTTTAGCAGTTTTTTGGGTCCTAAACTTTTGGAGCCATTTTGTGGCCCTAAATGACGTTTTTTGGGAAATATAGGTGCAACATTGGTCCCCTTCCCAAAGTGGTAGTGCTCGGATAGATCTTTCTAATGAGATATTGTACGCATCAAACGAAGATCGTATGCCAAAGTTACGACCCCGGGAAATTGATGTATCAATTTACCCAAACAGGGCCCACAATTTGGTGCTTCATCTTCTAGGGTTAGGTTTTGGGATGTGAAGGGTTTTCCATTGTTTCTCAATAATAAATAGGCCTTTGATCCTCATTGTAACACAATTCAAAGGCATGTAGCCGCCACATCTCTTCTCAGAAATAAGCTACCATTGCACTAGCTTGTTTATTTCCAATTCTATTTGTAAGCATATTTCAATATTTTACATTAATGAAATGAAGTATTATTTCTGCTGCATGTCTATGTTTATGGTTATCTCTGTAATTTGTTGCGTTTCTGTTTAAATCCGGATTAGTGGTCTCAGAGTGGTCTGCTTTTTCTCTATTTTTCTTTGCATGTCCCCAACGAGGTTGGGATATAAGGAGTTAGGGCTTGAACTAGTTGAACCTTTACAAGACCAGCCTCGAAAATCCCGACAGCCTCCCATGGTAGATGAGAAGAAAGACGAGGGGTTAGGAGATCCTATCAAAATCTTGCTTGAAGAAGCCCTCGAGCGACAAAGGAACACGATGATGGACAACTTTGCACAGATCCTTCAGCGGCTACCCAAAGGTGACGCATCGGCTTCCAACAACTACTCTGGAAGTGCCATGCCATTTAAGGTATAAGTTAATTTTGAAATCCCCATCTTCGAGGGTCAAATAGACGTAGATGTCGTAGATAAATGGTTAAATCTGCTAGATGGGTATTTTTTTGTTCATGAATTTTCAAGTCAGGAAAAAATTGTTTTCGCTCTTCTCAAAGTAGCCCCACACGTTAAGGACTAGTGGAAAACCTACTGCGAACAGAAGAATGAAAGTACGGACTCACTATTTTCAGTCACACCCACTTGGTATTCATTTCGGGATGCCATCAAGGAGCAGTACTACCCTGTCAAAAGCTATGAGGACAAATACATCAAATGGACCACACTATGGCAAGGAAGGGACCAAGACGTGTGGGAGTTCACAAACATTTTTCATACCCTTCGCACATAGTTGCGTATCAAGGACTCTAAGTTACATTTGGTACTCAAATACCATGACTGCCTACACAGATACATCCAAGAAGAGATGGAGTTCCTGAACATCTCCTCGCTTGGCACTGCGTACCGATACGCTGTCAAAATCGAGCAAAAGTTCAAACAAAAGAAGCGAGACTTTGGATCTGCAAATCCGAAGATGAAAGGACAAAGACAAGGCGGGGTGACGTAAGACAACCCGTCGAAGCCGCAAAAAAAGAACAACACCACGAAGTTGAACAAGGACACAAGAAAGTGGTGTGAGTTCCACAAGAGCCCCACTCACAACACAAGTGAGTGTCGAACCAAGCAGTCATTCGTGGCTGAGTTGAAGGCTTTCGAATCATACATGTTTTGACCTTGAGCCAAAACCTGGCAAGGGGAATGGCAAAGGGAAGCAGATAATTGATGCGGATCCCAGTGCCACTGTTGCAACCGCCAAGATCTAGAAAAATGAGCCAGAAAATCCAGAGGAAGGGGAGCATCGTTTCCACTCATAGATGTGGGTGAAGGGTTCACTGCTGCAATTCATTGTCGATAGTGGCAGCCAAAAGAATCTCATTTCAGTAGAGGTCATGAAGCGGTTTGGCCTACCAACTACACCACACCCCAACCGTACAGTATCGGGTGGCTTCACGAAGGATGAGATCTCAAAGTTCGCCAGCAGTGCTGCCTTCCCTACAACATCAAGCCCTTCACAGACGAGGTATTGTGGGATGTTACACCTCTAGATGTTTGTGATGTATTATTAGGTCAGTCATACTTGTGGAGGCGACATGTTGTGTATGAGTCAAGGCCTCGCGCTGTCATTATTTCTTTGGGTGATTCATTATAGAGGATACCGGAGATAGCCCCACCTACTGCCACCTCTTTGATCACTACTAAGAAAGGTAGCAAGCTCATATCACAGACTAGGAAATTTATTTTCTGTCTAGTTCACTCCCAAAGTAAGGGGAAGATCATTGCTGCATCCATGATCCCCGCAAAGGGTTCCTCCACACAGCAGCAGCAACAAAGAGATACGGTCATGACAGAACACAGGAATAACTTCTCCTCACCCATAGGGGTACCACACAAGTTTC
>APFE030931040.1:162802-246555 GCA_000404065.3 Pinus taeda | reverse complement strand
TGGATCTTGTTCAAATATCATCTTGTACAAAGGGACGAAAAAATGATCGGACAACTATGTGATTACTCCTTTGAAGTTGTATTCAGACAACAAGTTGAAATATGTGTTCACAACAATCTCTGGTAGTGACCATGCCCACTCCAAGATTGGGAACTTGTATCAGGAATAGATTGCATCTAGGATGTAGGCAGACATGTAAATCTCTACATGCATACCACCAGATGAATTTTGAGCCTTCGTGATTTGCTCCTTCAACTGATGAGCTAGTATGTCAAACTAGTTACATGGTTGTCCTTCTCTACCCACTTGATCTAGTGCAACCACCCAACTCTGTGGGAAGGTTTCCATTCTTGCTTGGCCATACAGTTGACAAGAAAATATGATCAAGTATTGGTATGCCTTCCTAAGTATCTTTGTCGTATAGACCTTGTTGGGTGTCATCGTGAAACGAGCTAGCTCCTTTACCCAATCCTTTAGAATGTCTCTAGAGTTAGCATTGTTGTTGGGTAAGCTGAATGGAGTCTCCATGAGAGTCATGGGCTTTTACATCTGATACACCTCATCAAAATCCTATTCCTAGAAGGTTGCAAGATTCATCTCACTAACACTACTAAAGGTCAACATCTCGGGATCAGTGTCAGAGATGATCCAGTGTATCATGTCTGCGCATGGGAACACATGACATCTGCATGCAATCCAGTACAAGATGTACTTATTGTTGGCATTATGATGCATGTGTTGTACTTGATGGCATCCCACTCATGGAAGAACATCTCACCTATATATAATCACATGAATCTACAAGAAGAAATATCAGATGTGACCGTGCAAAGGAGTCATGAGTCTATGTGTGACAAGTTAGCTTTGCCATCAAGTCCAAAGGGGGATATTGTTGGCATTATGGGACAGGTGTTGCCCTTGATGGCAACTCATACAGGTGAAAGTTCATAGTGCAACAGGCTAGTAGCAAAGATTGATGATCATCCTCTTAGAATGGAAGAAAATAAGATACCCACAGGTAATCCTAGAAGAAGCTGCGGACCTGCAGGTACGTCGACCAAGGAATGCGGACATGCATGCAGGTTCTCCGTTCAGTAGGTGCGGACCCGAGTTTCAATCTCTCCAATGCAGAAAAGCGCGTGCACGTGGAAATCTTTATGAATGGTTCATGGTTATTAGTCTGACAGTTTTTGATCCTATGGTTTTGGTCCGTGGTATTGCATCTAAAGATATTGATCCCAAGTACTGGGTTCATGGTATTGTGTTATTATGGTTTTGGATCATGGTTTGAATATGGGCTTGCTTATAAAAATGGGAAGGAGATCATTTGGAAGGGGGACTCATGGGTTGAATATCTTAAGGTGATCTAGATCTGAAATGCTTGTGATCGGTTGGTGAGTGATAGCTAGATCTAAATCAAGGAGATTTCTGTAAACTGTTGATAAGTCGCGATCTCATTGGCGCATGATCAGATCTATTGATCGGACTTACTGTGGTACATTGGAGGACTGTTAATTTGGCCCTAATCAGAGGTTTGCAAGCAATCCACAACTCAGGTGCGGAGGTACGCAGTGCAGCAGAAGGCGTAGGTACGGAGGTGCGCAACACAGCAGAAGGCACAGGTGCAGATGCCCGTAGAGCAGCAGAAGGTGCAGGTGCGGATACCCGTAGAGGAGCAGAAGGCGTAGGTGCAGATACCCACAGAGGAGCAAAAGGTGCAGGTGCAGATACCCGCAGCTGTCTGGCAGTGAAGTTGCAGACCTTGCTTGAAATTTTCTTTAACTACCTTTGACTATTCTGCAGGGTTCTGGGTGCATAATTGATGTCTGGTTACTAGTATTGAGTTCTGATAACAACATGATTATGGTTGAATGGATCAAGTTCTTAGTGACTTATCTTTATGTGATCTGATGTACTAGATCTGGTTGACATCTCACATATTATCCTTCTATATGTATTGGTGTTTGGGTGATTAAGAAGATTTATTGATTATATTAATGGGTCCAGTATGAAAATTGGATGAAACTTGGCCTTTCAGATTATGTTTTGTGCTTCAGGTGTATCCAGTATGAAAATTAATGAAACGTGGTACCCGAAGGAGAGAAGATTGTAGGCCGACACCTATGTACTAGTATCTTAGCTAGTACAAGAGCTAAGGGGGTGGTAGCTCCCTTCCAGTAGCAGTTGAAATCTTTGCGAGCATTGTAGCAGGTCAAGCAGCCTGCGTAACTAGATAAAATGGGATCGGCTAAGGTACAAGAATTATGGGTTTAGCTCTCTATAGGTAGAAGCCTGCGTACTGGTTATAAGGACTGCTCAGTACAAAAAATATTATTAAAATGATTTTCTTATTAAGAAGAAGTTGAGGATGACTTGCAGCAGGTGGTTTTCTCCCACATTGGGTTTCCCACCTTATATCATGGTGTTCATGTGTGTGGCTTTATGTGTGAAATGATCTGTTTATTTACTGCACCTGTTTACTGTTAATATGGTTGATAATGTCTAATGCACTCATTAAGGATCATCTAACTGAATCATAAGAAGTTGTGGAAGTAGCATATATGAATCTGAATATGGAAATGAAAAAGTTTTATTGACATGATAATACTGATTCACCCCCCCTCTCAGTATTATTTCCAACAATTGATATCAGAGCAGGTCCTTTTGTAGAAGCTTGACCGCTTGAAGGAGATCCTTGGAACAATGGGAAAGAAGCTTAAGAAGAAAGCACATAAGCAGAAGAAGACATCTCAGAAGAACTATGACAGTGGGAGAATCGATTGGGGATTAGGTGTAAGGAGCTCTTCAGATTCATAATCATTTCAGAATGAAGATGAACTATCAAGTATGAATTTGCTCTCTTCTGATGTTCCAACTATCTTTCCATTTGGAAAAGATGAAAGTGATAGCGAAACAACTAAATTTTCTCTTATGGGTGAACAAGAAAGATATCAAATAGAGGCAAAATTTAAAAGGTTGACAGACAAAATTAGAGATCAACAAGATCTATTGAACAAAAGGGAATGTGACTTCAAAGAAGAAGCTACCAAACTAAAAGCCCAACTAGAAGAAGGAAACAACGTAAGGAAGTTATTCAAGGACAAATATCAAAAGTTACAGGATGAAGTAACATCATTAAGAGATGAAGTCAATGAAAGAAGCACAACCATCAAGAAGCTCAAAGATGGATCTAGTTACTATGAAAGTCTTGAAGCCATGATCCACTCACTAAAAGAATATCTTGAAGAATCAAAGAATCAGAATAACAATCTACTCCAAGCTATTGGAAAACAAGAAAACAAAGTCATCAGTTTAAAATCTCAGATGGAATGTGCCTTCAGAATTCGTCAAATGCAGCAGGATTTGAATGAAGAACAAGAAAAGGAGATACTCAAACTAAGGCAACAAAGGGAAGAAGGAAGAAAGTCTGAATAAATCTGGAAGAAGCAATGTCTAGAAAAGGAGGAACAACTTCAGGTTGAGGTAAATATCTTGAAACGTAAATTAGAAGATAAGGATAAGCTCTTATGCTTTCAAGATAGTACTATGATTTTGGATGATATTCTTAGTAGTCAAAGGTCCCCTGCTATCAAAACTGGTCTTGGTTTTCATGAATCTATTGAAGGTGAATCTAGTTCACAAAGTAAGACAAGGGACTCGACTGCAAAATCAGAAATGCTCAATAAGGAGATGAAAGGTCAATCTCATCATCAACCAAGGAAAGAAATTTTTCAATGAAAATCTTTTACTCCTCCTATGAATAATGTTGAATGTTATGTATGTCATAATCTTGGGCATGTTGCAGCCAGATGTATAAGAAGAAGGTTTCAAGACCATCATGCAGAAAGATCATCTCATTCAAGGTACTTTAATGGATATTGCTTTGCTTGCAATATGTTTGGTCACAGAGCTGTTGATTGCTATAGAAGAAATATGAGACATGTAATATGTTACACATGTAACAAGCTTGGACATATAGCTAAGGAATGCAGGAACAAAGTATGGGTGCCATACCAAAAGGAGAAAACATCATCATCACACTTGAAGATGTGGAAGAAGAAAGAAGCACAGTCAGAAAGAGGCGGCACAACACAACATACAAACATAACAGAATCAGAGGAAGCTGGAAGTGTAAAACTTCAATATCCTAAATCTCATACGCAAGTTGGTTATGGCATAGTTGCGTGTATGATTGTTCATGAAAAGGATCAATTATGATTTGGTTTATTTGCATTATTTAATTATGGTTACAATTTGTTGATGATGTGTGGAAATGATGGTTAGAAGTGTTTTGGTTCTAACTTGATAATGATGATGACTTGATACTTCTTGCTGATATGCATGATCAGATCTGACAATAAACAAGATGGCATAGGTTTAGGGGGAGCATATGCTTTTAATGCATTGTTGGCATTATGGTTAATAGTCCTTGGTGATGATGCTTATGATTCATCTTGCTATGATATGGTTATGAGTTGTTCAGATGATTCTTGGGGTTACATAGTTGATATTTAGATAAGATTGATGGTGCTTACATGGTGATCTTCATAAGGATAAGGAGAAGTACATAGCTTGAATTCAGTTGATGATGAGTCACTCATATGTTGTTTTCGCCATATGCATAAAGATCATATATTACAGTTATGATGTCAGATTCCTATTGTTCTTAGCACACATATGGATGAGGACTGTTAGCTGGATACATGGATGATTATTCAAAGTTGCATTGTTGGAGATATGATGATGATGATAGGTTGTTGATTGATGCAGATATTCCCAATTGATGATACTTGGTCAATGCAGATCTGGATGGCTATGGTGTTCCTCACATAATGATTCTGTATATACAGAATTCTATTCAAAAGGATGAGTTGATACGGGCATACCTTGATGATTCATGCACTAATACAAGTTGATGGTGACAAATGCTATGGAGCAGATCATACAGTGTCGTTGTTGATGTTTATCATGATCATATTTAGGTGTTTGGTCTCTATTATAAATGTCATGTATATCATTCGATGTAAAGGTCATATCAAGACTCATGATGTAATAGTGTGTCTCTATCTATTGTAGTCATTTGATGAAATATTTTAGTCATATCAAGGTCATGTAACGGCCTATGTTGGTTTCCCCACTATTCCTGGGATGAATGATGTTATTCTCTTATGTTATCATATGTAAACTTTTGGTATATCACCTTTGTGATGGGAGATAGTTGTATGTATGAGTCTTTGGTGATAGGAAGGTCATTTATGATGTATAAAGTCATGTTCTTCTTGTAGAACATCCTTTTGCAGACCTTGCTTACAGTCAGAAGGAGCATGGATAGATTGGTGCACCATGGCATATACAAAGGGGGAGCTCATTTAGAGATTTCAGCAGGTACTCAGGGGGAGTATGGATAACGAAATGAATATCAAGGAAAGAGAATATCTTGGTCCGCCCTTTGCCCTTGATGTCAAAGGGGGAGAGTGAGCTGGTGTTGTTGCCATCAAGTCCAAAGGGGGAGATTGTTGGCATTATGATGCATGTGTTGTACTTGATGGCAACCCACTCATAGAAGAACATCTCACCTATATATACTCAGATGAATCTACAAGAAGAGATATCATATGTGATAGAATACATGACAGTGCAAAGGGATCAAACAATAGTCTTTAGTATGACAAGTGAGCTTTTCCATCAAGCCCAAAGGGGGAGATTGTTGGCATTATGAGACAAGTGTTGTCCTTGATGGCAACTCATACAGGTGACAGATCTTAAGTGCAATAGGCTAGTAGCAAATATTGATGATCAGCCTCTCAGAATGGAAGAAAATAAGAGGATCGCAGTTACACCGTTCAAAAGGTGTGGACCCGCAGGTATGTTTTTTAGAAAGTTGCGATCATGTCCGCAGGTTGTCCGAACACAAGGTGCGGACCCCAGTGCACGCACTTCCATGCTGAAAAAAGCACATGCACGTGGGAATCCTATGGTGATCCATGGTATCTAGTCCGACATGTTTGATCCTATGGCTTTGGTCCGTGGTATTGCATCCAAAAGTATTGATCCCAAGTATTGGGTTCATGGTATTTTGTTATTATGGTTTTGGACCATGATATTGTGAAAGGCTTGACTATAAAAAGGGAAGGAGATCATTTGGAAGAAAGGACTGATGTGTTGAAAAATATTAAGGTGATCTAGATCTGAAATTCTTGTGATCGATTGGTGAGTGATAGCTAGATCTAAATCAAGGAGATTTATGTAAACTGTTGATAAGTCACAATCTCATTGGCGCATGATTAGATCTATTGATCAGACTGACTGTGGCACATTGGAGGACTATTAATTTGGCCCTAATCAGAGGTCCGCAGTGCAGCAGAAGGCACAGGTGCGGAGGTACGCAGCGCAGCAGAAGGCGCAGGTGCGGATACTCGCAGAGCAACAGAAGGTGCAGGTGCGGATACCCACAAAGTAGCAGAAGGTGCAGGTGCGGATACCTGTAGATCTGTAGAAGACGTAGGTGTAGATACCCACAGAGAAGTAGAAGGCATAGGTGCGGATCCCCGTGGATGTCTAGCGGTGAAGTTGCAGACCCTGCTTGAAATTTTCTTTAACTACCTTTGACTATTCTGCAGGGTTCTGGGTGCATATTTGATGTCTGGTTACTGATATTGAGTTATGATAACAACATGATTATGGTTGAATGGATCAAGTTCTTGATGACTTATCTTTATGTGATCTGATGTACTAGATCTGGTTGATAACTCACATATTATCCTTGTATATGTCTTGGTGTTTGGGTGATTCAAAAGCTTGATTGATTATGTGCTTCAATGATGTTAATGGGTCTAGTATGAAAATTGGATGAAACGTGGCCTTGCAGATTATGTGTTGTGCTTCAGGTGTATCCAGTATGAAAATTAATGAAACGTGGTACCCGAAGGAAAGAAGATTGTAGGCCGACACCTACGTACTAGTATCTTAGCTAGTACAAAAGCTAAGGGGGTAGTAGCTCCCTTCCAATAGCAGTTGGAGCATTATAGGAAGTAACAGCCTGCGTACTAGTAAATGAATCGACTAGTACAAGAACTATGGGGGTTGTAGCTCTTTGCATGCAGAAGCCTGTGTATTGGTATAAGACTTCACCAGTATAGAAATATTGTAAAAGGATTTTATTATTAAGAAGAAGATTGAGATGACTTGCAGCAGGTGGTTTTCACCCACATTGGGTTTCCACCTTATATCATGGTGTTCACGCGTTGTGTGGGCTTATGTGTTGATGATCTATTTACTTTACTGCCACCTGATTTACTGTTTAAATATGGTTGTAATGTTTTCTAATGACTCATCTAATTGGCATCATAAAGAAGTTTGTGGAAGTACGGCATATTATGAATCTGAATATGGAAATGAAAAAGTTTTATTGATGTGATAATACTGATTCATCCCCCCCCCCCCCCTCCTCTCAGTATTATTTCCAACAACTTGTGGGTTGTTGGCCATTTGATCAAATATATTCCAGTACCATTTCGGGATCTCTAGAGAGTTTTCCTAGGATGATTAGAAGGGGTGGGAATGATCTTAACAGCACTCCCTTGATCTAGGATACTGTGTGTTCCTTGTTGAATTACTACTTGAGGAGATCTTGGCTCCTCTATTTCCCCTATTTCTCCTCCTCCTTCATGAATATTACAAAAAATCCATTCTTGTGAAGAAATGGGGCATGAATTTTCAATCTCTTGAAAACTCTGCTCAGCTCCCACTGTTTTGTTGTTGACCTTAGTGTAGGCTACAGAGGGTGAGCCTATGGCCCAAAGGGAGACAGTAGGTTCTCTGGAAACAATGTTTCTGGGACCTACTCATGGCTGAGATTCAGCTTTCTTTAAGATGTCTTCTATGAACGTTGATCATCCAAGGCTTACCAGTCCCTTAGATCTGTCGTGTTTGGTAGTGGAATTGGATTGTTTTCGAGTTTTTTCTTCTTAGTCATTCATGCAAACAATTCAAATGTTTATCTCTACCTGAACTTCCTAACAATTCTACTAGAAAGCGGGCAGGGAAGCAGGCATTTTATGTGCTCCGTACGCAGGTTCTTACCTTTCGTTTTTAATGCCCAGTTCTCTCTCAACAAATAAGTAGCAAATACCTACTTCAGATTTTTGTAATTGTGTTAAAAGGTGGGCAGAGGAGAAATCACTTTACTTGCTTGTTACATAGGTTCTTACCTTCCATTTTCAATACCCAATTCTTCTTCAACAACAATCATCAGATGTACTTTACTCTTTAGAAATGGCTACACTCTCCCTGGAAACAGTGCCAAAATGTTGGTTGATAAAAGGTGCCTTTTAAAACTCCTAATTATCTTCACATTAATTATCAATCTGGGTAAGTCTTCTTATTTTAAGAGTGTACACAGTGTTTGGCTACTATTGAACTCAAAGAGTAATGTTTCTAAATTTCAGTATAGATCTTTTAAATACACGAGTAAATGGAGGCATCTAGTAAAATCCAATTGTAAGTAAAGAAAACTCAATTATTTAACTAAATCAAATCTTACATTCATCAAAGTAACAACAACATCAGTTGAGAGTAGAATAGTGATAACTCATCCCTCTTTAACTGATTTAATCTAAATCAAACCCAATCTTCAATAATTAATATAAATAGCAAATGAATATCAATCTGAGAGTTTCAATAGAAATACTTAATACTCTTTAAAGTTGATTATATAAAGCAGAATATTTATCTAAGAAACTTGATTTGAAACGAAAGAAAACTGAATCAATGACAATCCTGCAAATTATATAAAATAAAGAGATTATGCAATACTGGAAAATAATAAATAGCGCGGCGATAAAATTACAAAAAGCAAGACTACTATCAAACCACCGCACTTGCGAGAATTGGAAATGTAAGACACAAGAAGAGAAATTGAATCCACCAATGGTCGGGCCTTTAGCTGCCAACGAAACAGTGCTAAGTTACTTCACGAAACATGAGGGAACAACAACTTTACTTATATATTAATCATCAAACTGAATGAGCATTACAATATTCATGTTCTTCTCGACAATGAGAGTCTGTGAATACAATTATGATTACAATAATACAAAAATTCCCTTCTCCCCTTCTTCTTACAAAACATCTCCTTTTATAATCTAAAAGGGGACAAAGATAAATGATAAACGCGATCCCTGAGGATCTCTCAATCCTGAGGGATTCGCAACAATTTTCCATCTTTAGACATCATTTCCTTTTTTTTGTTGATCCTTCTGATTTGCTTTTGGACATATCTATAACCACTGCGTTCCTTCCCTAGCTTGTTGATGTTTGTTGTTCCTTCACAGGGAACAACATTTTTCCCTTTTATTGTTTTCCTGTAGAAAGGAAGATAATAATTATCTAAGTCGTAACTGTAGATAACCTCTTCATTTCTTATCGTAATTCCTTAATAGATTAGCGCATTGAGATATAGAAAGGATAAGCATAAAGGAAAAGGATAATGAGTTTAATAGTAAATGCATACCCAATGCATACCTTTTCCATGACCCAACATACTCCCCTGCTTACCCCTTTTCATGTCCTCATGAAAACCACGTAGCTCGTATGCAGAGCAGTCAAGGAATAAGCTGGAGAAGGAATGTCGTAAAGCAGTCTAAAACCATGATTCTTGGCCAAGAGCTCAAAGATGTGCTTGTCTGTCCTTTAGGCAGCTCATATATAGCCTTGTACCCCTCAACAGGATACCAAATAATAGAACTGTAGAATCGACAGCCTAGCCAATAAGGACCGTCTCTTAAGATGAGATTGCAAAGCGTTCTACAACCAATTTAAAATTTTTATAATTAAATGACTCTCTATTTTGTACATTACTGTTGGAGACTGTCCACCTGAACTTGGTTGCGGCCAAGGAGCTTTCCTGAATGGAGAGGAAGTATTCTACTCCCTTTTGGATAATTTCTTTCTAAATAGGCCCCAGAATTTTGATTACTCCTTCCCTTTTCATCAAAATTTTGTGATTGGCCAGCATTTGTAACGGGTGTTTTGGTTCACCTCTGACCCAAAGTTCCAGTCCATTTTCCTACCTCTAGAACGTGTTATGAGCCTTGAAGCATTTCAGTTGGTTGACAACGAATACAATAAAAGCTTGGAACTGCACATCCCCTACAAAAGGACTGGGGTTCTTTTCAATTTTTTCCTCTAATACAAAATTATGTAAATAAAATTCACACAGTAATCTCTGAAGTTTTACCCCATGTTGTTTGCAATAGTTTATGAAATCTTCAATTGTTTTTAATTCTATCAGTTTCCCAACCATGACGGCTTTGATTTTCAGCTGCAAGTATCTTTCTAGCAAAAATAAAACATAATTATTGGTAGGGGATCTGCATGCCAAGACATCAGTGTACAATGAGCAAATAGTATCCATTTGACTCATGACCTTCTCTAATTTGAGCTTCATTTTCTCCATTCTTTCCTCTGCCTTTTGGTATTTATCGAAGGTCTCACTTTCTAATGTATTCATGTCCCGAAGTTGCCTTGTAATTCTTGGTATTTTTTTTGGGAGACAGTTTCTAGCTCAAGTTGTTCTATGGTAAGCCGAGCCTAGGCTAAATCTTCTTGAAGATTCACTATACTTGGGTCGCTACTCGTAATGATATCTTTGGCTTGGATATTTGTCTACATACTCTGGCTATGAGAATGGATGACTATTGTCTATGTTTCTTTGTTGTAGGAGGCCCAAGCCTTTGTCTGGGTAGATGTGTTGTAGGAGGGTACCACCTTCGTCTGAATAGCTAAGTCATTAGAAGATATAACCTCTGTTTAGGTATTTTCTTCTACAAAAATTGCATGTTATTCCCTGACAAGTTCAGTGAGTATAGGGTCATTTTGAGTCCCCGTAGCTTTTATTTCATGTAATTCAGTTTGAACGGTTGCATTCAGTGTTTTTGACATTTTATCTGGAACCTTCCTTGCTTATAATTTTCTTATCTTTCACCTGAGCCTTTTCACTATTTCCCATAGCCTCTACTATTCCTTTCTAAGCTTTTAATTTTGTCTCTCTACTTTCTAGGAGGAACAAATATTATGCTAATCGTCTTTGCTCCTAACGAGCTCGGTTTCTCATCTTGGTTTTGTTCTATAAGAACTTTGTCCTCTCCCTTGTTTGTTTCTATTTCTCCTGTTTGGCCTACATTCTCTGTATTTAGGTCTTCCTGACTGGGTTCTTCTGGAGGCATATCACCAAGTTGGTTCACCTCTTCTTGAGTGATCTCTACCCTTGTTTCTACTTCACAACTTATGTTTTCTGATATAATTCTATCGTGGCTAGAGTTCTTTGCAAATTGGGTTGCTCCCATGTTTAAATTGAGTGGGTTTTTGGGTTGTATGAAATCATTCATATTGGCCAATATCTGGGCCAATTCGATATCATGTAGTAAATCGCTTGGGGGACTTCATGTTGAGGGGAGTTCTGATTCATTTCTTTCTTCTTCTCCAGAATGCCTTGATTCTTCCCTATGGTCCGACTCAAGGTTATCCTGGCCTTCTATCTACAATTATTATTCACTTCCCAGGCTAGACAATTCTATGGGCTGGCTGATACTGCCCTGGGGTTTTCGGCTGCTCCTAAGTCTATCTTCAGCCAAGCGGAATGTCTGCGTTTTTGGGGAGTGTTTATTATAAGGGTAGCCCTCTTCCTTTTCGAAACAAGGTTAGGCGTAGGCAGAGCTAGGCCCCCTTCAATGGAAAGTACTAATTCCTTCCAACTTGATTGCTATTGGGTGAGGTTGTAAATTACTATCAGCTTAATCAAGCAGTGGTGGCTCACGATGGTTTCCATATGTTGGGACTTTTTCATGCTTCGAGCAATGTCGTGCAATAGAAAATTCAAATATTAAGGCAAATTCACAAAACATTTTTGTTTTAGAACTGCTAGGAGTTTGAGTTGACACAGCCTTACCACATCTTTTCACCTATCACATTTGATGTAGTTCTAGATGACTCTGGCTAGTTCTCCCCACGGTTATCCAAGGGATGATGGTCAAACTCCTTTGCCTTTGATGATCAAGTCTTGTCCCTCGTCTTTAAAGACTGCAATAGCATCCTGCAACTTTAATCTTTTATTAGCCCATACGGGTCCTTCTGCTAGTAATCCAGACACTTCAGCTATCACTGCGCCTGACACTATGATTTGCCTCGCTCTTATTACAGATTGGTCGTTCTATAAATTTTGTAGGAATTCAATAGCAATTGCTTCATTTGGTTGCTAAAACCATGTGAAATACGTTATCCACCCTGCTCTAGCGAGAATTTCTCTAGCTGCATTAGAAACAACCAATATTAACGGTTTCCTGCGCACTGTTCTTCCTCCCATACTGCCTGGATTCTACAAACAATTAGTGTAGCAGAGATATCACAGCAATAGACAGAGTCGAGTGATGGAACAACAAGTTGTTATAATGGTTATTTTCAGATGATACTTTACAAGCATGAATACCGTTAACTAGGACTTGCTATTGTACCATTTACTCCATAATTATGGAATGTCGTATTGCCCTGCACAATAAAATAAAGGACTAACATGCATACATAAATACACTAGAGGTTGCTCCTCTCCCCTCTTTAAAATTATAGGTCACCTTTGACCGAATGATTGAAGGAATGACGTGTTGGCGGTGAAGTATAAGGGTGATAAAAGTGGCAAGGTGCGCATATTAATGATAGGATCCCAAAATATATCGGAGTGATGAAATCAATGCATATAATGAAAATTATAAATAAGTGTGGAGATATCATGAGATGATTCGAAAAGGAAAAAAGTACAGCGGGCATAGGAAAGATACTTTGCCATCATTATTCCACTTAAACTACTATGATTGATTTTTTTAAAAGATTGCATGCATAAAGGTTCGAGAATAGATTAGGAACATAATCTCTCTATATTAATGGTACAAAAATATGAAAAAGGAGTTATAATAACTATTTATGTTAAAAATAAGACTCCAATACTATCAGCGGTGCTTCTGTTGCCTGCAGATGTTTATGACCTCGACAGAGTTTCTTTTTCACCTTTTGGAACCATGATCCTCTATGTATAATTAGGAAAGTGCATTATGATGTTAGAGTAGATACCGATGTACTGGCTTGGTAACCGAATGAATACATTGCCATTCATTGGGAAGGAGCGAAAGGTGGGCAGGCCAACTCGTGATGAGACCTCCTGCTCCAATGACTTTATTTTTCTGATGCATCCATTGGATCATATCCCTAGTGTGGAGGCCATAGTGGGAATGCCACCTCACTGCTTCCTTATGATCATGGTAGGCTAGCTCATAATGAGACCCCCTATCCTCCATCTGAAAAATCATAGAATTGTTAGTGTGTATATATATATATATATATATATATATATTATATATAGAGAGAGAGAGAGAGAGAGATATATATATATATATAGACAACACATCCTATTTATATATAGAGGGTGGCTCAACACTCCTTAAGAGTAGGAATGGTGGAAGAAGTATGAACATTTCTATAGATAAAAAGTATGCCCTTATCCTTATTTGATGATAAAGAATAGAGAGAATTATAGGTGTTAGGGAAGAACCAACATGGTACAAATAATAAATCAATACGATTTATAGTGAAAATAAGGACAGTGAAGTGATATAGATGGTTGTGTGCTTCCTTTTTTGATTAATACAAAGCAATCTCATTAAAGATGATAATATTCAATTTTCTTATTCCAGTAAACTTCAAATTTTGTATCCTTACATATATATTTGTATACTTTCCCTATAAAGGATCATAAAGAGTGAGCAAAGGAAAGAGATGATATTCACAAAGTGTTTATTTCCTAAAGGAAATAGCAAAAGAAAACCTCACACAAAGAATGTTGTTCCTTATAGGGAACAACAAGAAAAAAACACACAAAAAGGTGTTTTTCCTTAGAGGGAACAACAGTAGTTCCCTATAAGGAACAACAAATGAAAAAAATACATGCAGATGGTGTTGTCCCCTGTAGGGAACAACAAAAGGATATATACACGAAAGTGTTGTTCCTTATAGGGAATACCAACTGTTCCTTAAGAGGAACAATGAGAAGAAAAAATGCACACCGAAATTGTTGTTCCTTAAAGGGAACAGAAAAGGAAATACATACCGAAAAAAAAAAAAAATGTTATTCCTTAGAGGGAACAACATTTGTTCCTTAGAGAGAACAGTAGTTGTTCCTTATAAGGAACAGTAAAAAGAAAGAAAAAATTGGATGCGAAATTGTTGTTCCTTAGAAGGAACAACAAGAAAAAAAGACACATGAAATTGTTGTTCCTTAGAGGGAACATCAGTTGTTCCTTAGAGAGAATAACAGATGTTCCTTAAAGCGAATAGCAGTTGTTCCTTAGATGGAACAGTGAGAAAACAAATACACATGAAATTGTTGTTCCTTAGAGGGAATAGTGAGAAAATAAATAGATACAAAACTATTGTTCCTTAGAGGGAACAACAACTGTTCCTTAAAAGAAATTGTTGTTCCTTAGAGGGAATAACAACTATTCCTTAGAGGGAACACGGGAAAACACGAAACTATTGTTCCTTAGAGGGAACAACAGTTTTTCCTTAAAGGGAACAACGAGAAAACAAATAGATGTGAAACTATTGTTCCTTAGAGGGATCAGCACAAAAATAAATACACGTGAAATTGTTTTTCCTTAGAGGGAACAACATGAAAAGAAAGAAATGACAAATTTCTCGCAAAATTGTTGTTCCTTAGAGGGAACAGCAGCTGTTCCTTGGAGGTTACAGTAGCTATTCCTTAAAGGGAACAACAAGAAAAATCTGCACAAACATTGTTGTTCTTTAGAAGGGAAAATAACTATTCCTTAGAGGGAACAACAGCTATTCCTTAGAGGGAACAACAAAGGAAAAAAATAACTTATATACAATTTATACAAGAAAATTCAATAAAATAGAAAGGAAATTTTATGTACAAATTTAAAAAACAAATAAATTCTCCACTAGGCTGATGTTTTGGATGGGTTGCCCTCCTCAGCAAGAATTTGTATGGTGGAATCTGCCCATAATTGTTGGCAAAAGGACTCCTTGGTAAGCGGTTTGTGATAAACTCATACTCAATATCCATTCACTTTAAAAGAGTAGCCAGACCCATCAATAGTGGCTAATGTGAGGGTGCCATTATCATGCACCTCTTGTATCTCATAAGGCCCTAACCATCTGGTCTGGAGTTTTCCCGAGAAATCCTAGAACCTAGAATCATACAGGAATTCCCAATCTCCTTCGTGGAAGATCTTCTTTTTGATAAGGGCATCATGCCATTTCGCTCTTTGTTGTTGGATTAGTGCAGTGTGCTGAAGAGATAATAGCCGGATTTCATCCAATTCATTGATTTGATGTAGCCTATTAATCTATGCTTCATTTAAGTCCAAGCCTACTTCCTGAGCTATCCTCAATGTCTGGATTTCAAATTCAATTGGGAAGATAGGTTCTTTGCCAAACACTAGCTGATATGGGGAATATCCTATGGTATTTCTCCATGTTGTGTGGTATGCCCAGAGGGCTTCTGGAAATCAGGTAGCCAGTCATGTCTATGCGATGCAACTGTCTTTGTGAGTATTGCCTCGATTACTTTATTAGTGCTTTCTACCTGGCCATTTTCCTGTGGGTGTTCTGGAGTTGTGATTATGTGCATGAAATGATGATTCTTTAATGTTGCAACAATTTTATCAGGGAACTGATCTTCTACTACTTCCGAGTCATCTGTCTTTGGCATTCATGAAAGGAAGTCTTCTACTAGATTTTCTTTTCTTGGTCGATCTTTGATAGTTATGTCAAATTCCTGCAAAAGGATCAACCATCTTGTTACTCTTCCATTTGTAACAGGTTTATTAGCTAGATATTTAATATTAGAATGAAAAATATACAAAGCCACAGGGTACACTGTTATATAATGTCTAAATTTATTGATAGCATAGATTACAGCCAAAAATTCTTTTTTAGTCACAATACAATTTAATTCAGAAGGAGATAGATTTTTGTTGATGTAATATATTTCATATGGCTTTTTATCTTCCTCCTGGGCGAGAACTACTCCAATGGTTGTGTCTGAAGTGTCGAATTAAATCTAGAATGGAAAATCCCGTTTTGGGCCCTCTAATACGGGGGTTGTTGATACAAGTCATTTTAAATCTTCAAAAGCAATGTCACATTTGTTAATCCAAATGAAATCGATATTTCCTGTTAATGCATGTAATGGTGCAGCAATTTGAGAAAAAATCTTTATAAATCTTCTATAATAGCCAGAAAATCCCAAGAAACTGTGTACCTTTGTCTATGTAGAAGTGGTAGGTATCAAAATAATTATTTGAATTTTTGTTGTATCTACCTAGATTCCAGCTGCTGAGATATAGTGACCCAAGATGAGGCCCTCGGTCATCATCATGTGGCATTTTTCATGGCTTAAACAGAGCCTGGTAGCAATGTATCGTTGCAGAAATTTTTCTATTGTTTGTAATTCCAGCTCGAAGTCATCTCCGTAAGGTGTAAATTCATCCATGTACACCTCGAGCCCTTCATTTATTAAATCTAAAAAAATATTGAGTATAGCCCTATGGAATGTGGTAGGTGCATTGCACAACCCAAAAGGTAAGACCCTGTAAGCAATTGTCCCCCAAGGGCAGGTAAAGGTAGTCATTTCCTAGTCTTCGGGGGCTATTTTAATTTGATTGTAGCCGCTAAAGCCATCTAGGAAAGAAAATAAATTTTTTCTTGCCAATGTGTCCAATACCTGGTCAATGAATGAAAAGGGAAAATTGTCTTTTTGGTTGTGTTAATAAGCTCTCTATAGTTAACACATATACACCACTTTCCATTCTTTTTAGGCACCATAACTAAAGGAGAGGCCCATTTGCTGTCAGATATAGGGTAGATGAAATTTATACCTAACAATTTTTGTAGTTCAACTTTAAAAATATCTTTAATGTGAGGGTTTAACCTCTGTTGAGTTTGTCGAATGGGCCTGGCATCTTTCTTTGTGTAGATGTGGTGCATGCATAATTGGGGATCAATCCCTTTCATGTTTGGTAATCCCATGCAAAGGCCTCTTTATATTTTCTCAGAAGTTGAACAAGCTTCTGCTCCTGGTCAGCAGTCAGGTTTTCATTAATATTTAAAGCTTTTCCTGGTTCAATTTCTATGGTTTTGTTGTTATAAATAGAAGTTGTTGGTATTGACTAATCGTTAATGTCTTTTAAGGGATCTTCTTTGTTTTTTAATCAAGGACTGCTTCGATCATGTGACATTTTAGATGGAATATGACATCTGGTTGGTTAATGTAAGTGTTAATGATGTCATCTTCTGTTTGATCCTTGAATTCAAGAGCATCTTCTATAGTTAGCGGTAATCTAATGTTTACATTTAGATATTCTATAGGTTGTTTTCTAGTCTTGATTATTGTTAAACTTGGCTAAGTTAGAGGGTATAAGGCTAAATTCTTCACATTGCTTCCTCTTGCTATAGTCATATTGCCTGTTCGATAGCTTATGTAAGCATCCGCAATTGCTAGCCAAGGTCTACCTAGAATTAGGGGATGTCCATCGAGTTGGTTTCTAGGATTGATGATCATAAAGTCTGCAGGGTATTCCCAGGAGTCTACAGACACCATTACATCCTGTAATGTGCCTTCTAGTTTGACTACCAATCGGTCAACCAGTTCCAACAAGGTCGTGGTTGGGTCCAAGGATGTAATGCCAAGCTTTTGACAAGTTGTTGTTGTAAGAATATTGATTGATGCTCTTAAATCAACTAATGCACTGGGGAAGGAGCATCCATTTAATTTCATAGTGACTATAGGATTTCCTGGGTCCTCATATTTTACAGGTGTTTCTCTGCCTGATAGTAAATAAGATAAGGTACCGACTACATGGACAGTTGGGGTTGTTTTTATTTTCCTCTTTGGCTTTTTCATATACAATACCTTACTAGTTTTTGCATAAATTAGAATGTCCTGAATAGCTTGGAGGAGAGGTATTTTTACACATAATTTTTTCAATTCTCCTAGAAGATCAAAATTGGGATATTTGATTGGGTGGGATATGATTAGTATTTCTGGGAATGGTGGAGAGGAGTTGAACATTTGATCATGAGTTTTATGTTTAACCATGTTCTCCACTCGTGGTACTTGTTCTACAGGTAACGGATCTTCAATTTGTTTATTTTTATCCCCCTCTGATTCTATTATCTGTCAAGACCTTAATTGATGCTCATTGCACTCCCTCAACTCGGTTTCTAGTTCAATTCCTTCAATAATTTGCACAAATTGAACAGGTCTATTGTTGTGGTTCGGGTTGGGTTGAGCTAGGAGTTACGGTCATAGGTTGGTCTAAGGTTTCTGTTGAAATGTGTAGGGTGCTATCAATGTGGGTTAAGGTAGGGGGATTGTTCCTGCTGGCTAGTTTGTAGGCCTTTGCCAGCCTGACTGCCAGTTCTGGTTCTGTGAGGTGGAGGGTGACCATTGAGATTGATATGCATTGTTCTGCCAGAATGGTGGGAAGTAAGAGGAGTTTGGCTAATTGTTATTTTGATTTGATTGGTTGGGCCAAGGTGGCATAGAGAATGGTTGTTGTGACCAATTGGAAAAATGTGGCTAGTTCTGCAACATAGCTCCTGGGTATTGTCGTGAATTATATTGCGAAGGTTGAAAGAAAGAAGACGGATCAGTAGGTGTACCTATTTGTCATGGTTGCCATTGGCGACGCTGATTTAGCAAGTAGACTAGTTATGTTTCCTCCTTTGCCTCCTTATAGACTTCTTTTAACCCTGGGAGTGATGGGCAGCTTTCTGTGGTATGATCTTTAGTACATATGGCACAGGTTTGCACCATATCCAGTGGGCATTCTTTGTGACTATGCTACTTCCTACATCTAGAAAAGAATATCACCAAGTTTTGTTCAACTTCAACCTACTTTTGCTTGGCTTGCATAATTTCCAATTGTGTTGTCAGAGTTCCCAAAACATATATTTTGAAATCCTCTAGCAAGTTGCCAATTTCTGCATGAGTTATACCTCCACCAGAGATTTTGTTGTCCCTAGAAGTCATGTCATGTTCTACTGGTTTCAATCTCGTACTGCCTCTTGAGGACCTGATACACAATTTAATAATTTTAGCATACTCTTCTTGATATATATCACCTTTACCCATAATATTTAATGTCTCTATCCATTGTTATTTCATCCCTTTAATCATTGTAGTTTTTAGCACATTATTAGGCAAAGGTAGAGTTGCATAGGGAGACCACTAGAGGTTATATTGAAAGCGTTCCACATATTCTTCTAACATTTCATTGGGTCTTACGACCATTTGGAATATTTCGTCTTTCAATTCCCTAGATCTGCAATAGTCCTGATATTTTTTAAGGCAGTTTGCATTTGATCCCAATCATTTATTGTACGACCACCTAATCCCATAAACCAACGAAAGGCTACTCCTTTCAGTGTGAAAGGAAATAGTTTTAGTTTTTGGGGGTTGGTGGTACAATCATAACCCTGACATAATACATCAAATTCAAATAGAAATGCATTTGGATCCTGCGATGTTAATCCATGAAACATGAAAATATTTTGGAGAGGGATAGCTTTCATGGGTGTGTTGACTGTTATGTCAACGATGGGATATTGCAATGTAGAGGTCTGGGGTACTTGTGGGTTGTTGGCCATTTGATCAAATATATGTCAGTACCATTCCAGGATCTCTAGAGAGTTATTCCTAGGATGATTAGAAGGGGTGGGAATGATCTTAACAACGCTCCCTTGATCTAAGATACTAGGTGTTCCTTATTGAATTACTACCTGAGGGGATCTTGGCTCCTCTATTTCCCCTGTTTCTCCTCCTCATTCACAAATATTACAAGAACTCCCTTCTTGTGAGGAAATTGGGCATGAGTTTTCAATCTCTTGAAAGCTCTGCTCAAGTCCCACTGTTTTGCTGTGGACCTTAGCGTAGGCTACACATGGTGAGCCTTTGGCCCGAAGGGAGACAATAGGTTGTCTGGAAGCAATGTTTTTGGGACCTGTTGATGGCTGAGATTCGGCTTTCTTTAATATGTCATCTATGAACATTGATCGTCCAAGGGTCACCGTCCCTTACATCTATCGGGTTTGGGTAGTGGAATTGGATTGTTTTTGGGTTTTTTTCTTCTTAGTCATTCATGCAAACAATTCAAATGTTTATCTCTACACTAAGTTCCAAACAATTTTGCTAGAAATAGGGTGGGGGAGCAGGCATTTTATGTGCTCTATGCTCTGTATGCAGGTTCTTACTTTTCGTCTTTAATGCCCAGTTCTCTCTCAACAGATAAGCAACAAATAACTACTTTAGATTTCTGTAATTGTGCTGAAAAGCGGGTGAAGGAGCAAGAACTTTACTTGCTCATTACGTAGGTTCTTACCTTTCATTTTCAATACCCAATTCTTTTTCAATATAAATCATTAGATGTACATTACTCTTTATAAATGGCTACACTCTCCCCGACAATGACGCTAAAATGTTGGTCGATAAAAGGTGCCTTTTAAGACTCCTAATTATCCTCAGATTAATTATCAATCCGGGAAAGTCTTCTTATTTAAAGAGCGTACACAGTGCGTGGCTTCTATTCAACTCAGAGAGTAATGTTTCTAAATTTCAATATAGATCTTTTAAAAATAAGAGTAAATGGATGCATCTAGTCAATTCCAATTGCAATTAAAGAAAACTCAATCCTTTAACTAAATCAAATCTTACATTCATCAAAGTAACAACAAAATCAGTTGAGAGTACAGTAGTGATAACTCATCCCTATTTAACTGATTTAATCTAAATAAAACCCAATCCTCAATAATTAATCTAAACAGCAAATGAATATCAATCTAAGAGTTTCAACAACAATAGTTAATACTCTTTATAGTTGATTATATAAAGCGGAATATTTATCTAAGAAACTTGATCTGAAATGAAAGCAAACTAAATCAATGACAATCTTACAAATTATATAAAATAAAGAGATATTGTCAATACTGGAAAGTAATAAACAACGCAATGATAAAATTACAAAAAGAAAGAATACTATCAAACCATCACACTTGCGAGAATTGGAAATGTATGACACAAGAAGAGCAGTTGAATCCACCAGAGGCCAAGCCCTTAGCCGTGAGCGAAACACTACTAAGTTATTTTAGGAAACGCGAGGGACTAATAACTTTCCTTATATATTAATCATCAAATTGAATGAGCATTACAATATATTTGTTGTCTTCTCGACAGCGAGAGTTTGTGAATACAATTACACTTACAATAATACAAAAATTCCATTCTCCCCTTCTTCTTGAAAAACATATCCTTTTATAATCAGAAAGGGGACAAAGATAATCGATAAACGTGATCCCTCAGGATCTCTCGATCTTTAGGGATTCGCAACAGTTTTCCATCTTCAGACATCATTTCCTTTCTTGCGTTGATCCTGCTGATTTTCTTTTGGACGTATCTGCAACCACCGCATTCCTTCCTTAGCTTGTCGATTTTTGCTATTCCTTCATAGGGAACAGCACTTGTCCCTTGTTTTGTTTTCCTGTAGAAAGGAAGGTAATAATTATCTAAGTTGTAACTGCAAATAATTTCTTCATTTCTTACTGTAATTCCTTAATAGATTAACACATTGAGATATAGAAAGGATAAGAATAAAGGAAAAGAATAATGAGTTTAGTAGTAAATTCATACCTTTTCCATGACCAAACATCAATAAAACCCTCTTTTATTGTTTAAATATTCATTTTCCGTCTCTCAGAAAAATATGCCAAAAAATAATGACTAAAACAAGAGGAAAAAATAGAATTTTTGTTTTTGAAAAATACGACCCCGAGAGCGTTTCATATGTCCAAAAACATAACACCTATGTAGAAACTGAAGGAGGTTTTTGTTCATTAGCTCATTCTTGGAAAAAAACCCCTTTTATTTTTTCTAAACTCATTTCAATTTGGTCAAAAATTGCTTTTGTAAGTGACGGCCAAAATAGTCTGTTTTGCAGCAAATTCATAGTAGAGTGTGGCAAACCTCCATGGTTGATATGGTTTCAGATGGTTCTATATAGGTTGAGTGTGTAGATGAGATAGAGATGGATTTTTGATGAGGTATCTCCCTCTTAGTTCTTCCCTCCATGCTTGCATACCACCATAATGGTTGTTCTCAATTTGTGCAACAAAGTTCTTCCACCTAAACAACACTTCCCTTTGACCATCATGCAACCTACCTTTGACCCTCTTCTGTGCTTTCAGTGTTCTTCTCTACAACCTATCGAAATTTCTCAGAGCATGGGCTACAAATGGAGAGAGAATTAGGGAAGAATTAAAAAATTTGAAAATTTGTGCCTCCTCATGTCTTGTTTTGTCATGAAGGTCAACTTTGAGTAAAGGGGGTTATGGTAACATGAATTATGAATTTTGAAGTATGAAGATGAATTATGAATTTAGGGGCTATAATTGTATGATGATGAGATGTGAATTGAGGGGTGACATGATGATAAAATGTGAATGAAGGGATTATATGATGGTAAATAGTGCATCGAAGGAGTACATAAAGGTGAATTACAAATTGCAAATGGTGAGTTGTGAATGGTTACATGGGTATATGATGGCCACCACTAACAGACCCATAGAAATTTAACTAATGGAACCTCACTGTCATGTTTTTGACTTGTGATAAATGGGACCCCTTGAACCCTCAATAACTCCTCTTCTCTACATGAGTACATATTTGGACATATGGCCTTATGACACTCTTATTGAATTTAGATCCTCTAAAATTTAATTTTGTATTTAAAGACCCCTTTATGACATGAAAAAATTGCAGTGACCTTAGACAATGACCCTTTCCAAATGCTGAATAGAATTTTCAAAATGTGTATAACAGTCTTTTACCAACAACAAGGAAGGATGAAATTATTTATACCTCTCATAAAATACAACATGAAAATCTCTAAGAGAATACAAGAAACCATTTGGCAAGCTTTCATACCATGATTATGCATTTCCCTCCAATGATACCATGAAGATATTCATTAATCATTCCTCATGAAATTGAACCTTAATTCTACATATATGCATGTGAAATTTTATCAAATGAAGAGCAGCACCATCTCCTACCTGATCTTTGAATTTTGGTAAAAAAAAAGTTTTCCAATCTACATGAGGCACACAGTTTGGAAAACCTGAAATGTGATCGTGTTTTAAAGGAGCATACATTATAGATATAGAAATCATCTTGAGCCAACAAATTTTCCAGGTGAATAGTTTAGCCTTCATATGGCTGAATAGTGTCCACCATCAACAACCATATTTGAAACTTTGCTAATCTTTCCTGGAGAAGACGAAAACTTTCAATCCCCGGGAATGACCCTAATATGTTAGCACCCTATAATTACCTCTAGGCTGAAAAGAGGATCACAGGGGTAACCACAAACCACTTGTAGGCTAAGGTCCATCCCCTTAAGCCTTAGACAGGGCTATATCACTATTTTGTACTACCAATCACCTAGGGTATTGATAGGATCTAGGATTTAAGCTGGCTATGATGATCAGAAAATTATTTTTGGTGTTATTTTAAAGGTGGGTGTAGAGGGAAAGAACTATTTTGGATTAGAGTTACAGATCCAAATGAATAAGGGACATAAATGCAATTTGTAACAAGGGAAATATAGGCAAACTTACCAGCAATTAATCAAAATTCATTGTGGAGGAAAGATGAGTGAGTTAGGAGAAAAGTGACAAATTCAGCATCGAGCCACATATGAATTCAGATTTTCCATAGAAGGAAAGAAACACATATGATCAACTGAAATTAAACAGAGAAAATACATGAGTCTAAAATAAAACTTCTTTCAAGATGAGCATGAAGAACATATACACTAAGAAACTATATTTTAGAAACAGATCTAAAAAAAATACATATTATTCACAAAGGGAAAACAAACCAATAAGCATGACACATGTATCCCTATCCAAATATCATCCACTTTCTTCTATTCATTTGGAGAAATAATACATGCATACAAAATAGCCTTAGCCTCACACACTTTAGACCTAATAAAACCCTTTTTTCATGTCTTGTCCTCCTTAAATACAATAAGGAATTCAAAATTACCACTAGGTGGTTGAATTCACTACATGGAAACTAAAAACACTAGATACAATGTATTTGCAAAGAAGATTGATACTATCCAAATTTAGAAACAACATGATTTAAGGCTTATAGAAATATTTAGCAACATCATGTCTAGAAAATCATAATCTAGCTTATCCACACCTATCTGGTCACTAACATACTTCTTGAAGGTCCCAAAACACCAATATGAAAAAATAGCCCTGATTGATATAGTTGTGTAGCAAGGTACAGTAGCTTTCAATATTGCGATGGTTGCAGATCATTCTAGAAATTACTGAGCTAATGGGTGCACTTGAAATGGTGTTGTGTTGGTGTAGAACCCCTAAGATATCCCCTTTAGTGTTTGCCTACCTCCCTCCTAATTGCTCACCATTGCGCAACACTTGCATAGCAGATGTGAAATTTTGAATATGTATGGCAATTGTTTCTCCAAACCAATTGTAGTAACCGTCCAATCCTCTCATCCAACCTTATAGCACCTAACATGCTTCCAATCTACCAATATCTTGAATTTCAAAAGCATTTTAGAATTCTGTTAGCAAGAAATTGTGGAAAATGGGTCTCCAAGTTACACATGCAATTCCCAAATCGTAACAGTTGTGCAAAAAACTAAGAGAGGTTTTTATATTTAGCCTATTATCGACAAAAACGTATTTTAGTTTTGAAATATTCACTTATTTCTATTATAAAAATGCGCCAAAAAACAATGACTAAAACAAGAGGAAAAAATAGAATTTTATTTTTTGAAAAATAGGCCTCCAATATCATTGAATATATCCAAAACCATAACACCTGTGTAGAAAAAGAATGAAATCTTTTTTCTTTAGACCATTCTTGTAAAAAAACTCTTTCCTTTTTCAAAATTCATTTCCATTTGGTCAGAAAATGTTTTTGAAAATGATGGCTAAAACAACCATCTTTGAAGCAAATCTGTAGAAGAGTGTGGCAGACCTCCGTGGTTGATATGGTTGCAGATGGCTTTGTGCAGGCTAAGTGTGTAGATGTGCTTGAGATGACCTTGTGGTTATGTAGCACCCTCTTAGTGCTTCCCTCCATGCTTTCATACCACCATAATGGTTGTTCTCAAGTTCTGCAGCATTTACGCAACGACCTTCTTCCACCTGAACAACACTTCCCTTCGACCTTCCTGCAACTTTCCTTCAACCCTTTTCTATGCTTTCAGACTTATTCTCTGCAACCTATCGAAACATCTCAGAGCATGGGATGCAAATGGAGAGAGACATAGGGAATCTTTAAAAAAATTGAAATTTTTGGCCTCCCCATGTCTTTCTTTGTCATGAAGGTGAACTTTGAGTAGAGGGGGTTATGGTAACATGAATTATGAATTATGAAGATGAATTATGAATTTAGGGGGTGTGATGGTATGATGATGAGATGTCATTTGAGGTGTGACATGATGATAAAATGTGAATGAAGTGAGTATATTATGGTAAATAGTGCATGGAAGGAGTTCATAAATGTGAATTATGAATTTTGAATGGTGAGATGGGGATGTGATGGACACCACTAATAGAACCATAGAAACTTAACTAATGGAACCTCATCGTCATGGTTTTGACTTGTGATAAATGGGACCACATGAAACGACCCCTTGAACCCTCAATGACTGCTTTTCTCTACATGAGTACAAATTTGGAAATATGGCTTTATGACCCTCTCATGGACTTTCTACCCTCTTAGAATTTAATTTTATATTTAAAGACCCCTTTATTATATGAAAAACTTGTACTGACCTTAGATAATGACCCTTTAGACTATGACATCAATGATTCATAGGCTCCACTGGCATATAAACCAACAAAATGAATAGAAAGAGGAACATATACTTTGATCCTTAGACCCTAAGATCCTAACACCCAGTACATAGTGACGATCAACATACTCACCTCTATGCATATTTTGGAGAATTTGGTATCTACTGATAAATACTAATTCCCTGGATAAGTAGCCATATCTCGAACAATAATTCAAAGCACTTTAGCCTTTTCCTATAAGCAATAGGTAAGACAAAGATGATGAGAAGACCTACTTGTAGTTTCGCTTTCCTCGTCTCCTTTGTATAAGTCCTGTCACTCCTACGCGTACTTAACACACTTGAGAAGTACCTGTAAACATCAATGGAAGACAAAGAACCAATCAAATCAAAAGATCTATTTATTACAAGTAAATGGAATCAGATACATTCACACATATATGCATTATATAACAAGATAAGGATATGGAAAAAGGCTCAAATACTTTATTGAATAGAAGGAAGAATTACAAACATGAATTCTAATTCGAAGTCACTCCTCCATCTTTGATCCCATCCACATCACATCAAAAGCATGACACTCTGGTAGCATAACAATACTTGTCTCAAAGTCAATTCTCATAGCAACATTATCTCCTTACAATTCATCAAAGTCCAACCCCTGATCACTTATATGAGTGCTCAATTTATAGGAAGATGGAGGAGGTTATGTCATAAATGGGGGTATTGAATGGCTTTCCATTCTTATAATTAGTTCCATGGAGGAAGGGATGAGAGGATAGGATGCATCTTAACTCATTCCTCATCCATTTTCGAGCTGATAGGAGTTTATAAGTAACGAAAACTTCTAGAAGAATCCAAGAGATAAGAATATTCACCAAAACCTATGTGAATTTTGCTCAATATCGCCTAGTGAAGGTCAAAGAGGGCCTAAGTGCTCTGCAGAGCACCCTGGCATGGACTTAACTGCTCTGCAACACACCTCTACATGGGCCTACCGGTGCTGGTCCCTTTAGAGATCATTTCAGGATGTCTTCAAGTCATGAAACTATCTAGGAAGGAGGTATTCAAAGGGTTGACTTGTTTAGGGCATGTAGCAACTGAAATTAGGGTTTGATGAGCCCTAAAACACTAATTTGGATGAAGGTCATGATATGCCCAAATGGATCTGTAACAGCGGACCCCTAAAGCATGAAGTCAAAGAATGTAAATGTGGAATGAAATGATTTATGATGTGATGCTGAGGTTTCAAATTGGAAGGTGACCTGCATCAATTACAATACATATATCATGATATTTTGATTTTTACATGAATTGTTGAGGGAAGGCATTCCCATGCTCAACATATAAACTTTCTTTACATGTACATACACAGTCACCTATAGGTATAGACCCATGAATGGATACCCATCAGTGTAAGACCATTGTACATATGATTTAGTACTCCTGAAATCACAACCCGGATGGATGAAATTACATCTGGGGTAGTTTATCTCATTCAATCGTTCTCTCAAGTACAACTCTAACCATGTGAACATGTTATGTGTAGTCAAACATGGGAAGGCACCATCTGATTACTAGCCAATGATGTAAACTGTTAACAAATGTGAGAGAAATCACCGATACCGATAATGATAATGATCCTTAATGTATTGCAGTACATTCTGCATGGTGTGAATGGATGTTTTGATGTCGAACACCACACAAAGTCTTTTGGTTGAAGGCCAGTGGTGTCAACCTATCACTGGAAGTGAGAAACTTGCCATTGATGTATGCAAGCATCAAGGTACTGGAGGGGTGTTTCTAAGTCAATTTCTTGGATAATGAGTTGATGTTGACAAGAAGCCACTCATCACAGGAGGACCTTGATGTATCCCACATCAACAACACAAAATGAGTGTAATGGTTTTGGAGATGAAATATGACTAATGACACAAGGTTTAGGAATGGAGGTCATGAAATGAAGGTTTATGGTATTGCAAAGGATGAATTTTAACTGGATACTTCTCTTGAACATGTCAACGACACTTAAATGAATTGGTAGCATTGACCCAAAACAAAGTGATGGATGATATGATAGACCAATGGTATGATAAACTTCAAGCTGATAACCCAACCCAAGTAGTCACAGTGATGAATTGAAAGTGTCATGTTCAAGGGAAACCTGCTACCAAAAAGTGGTATACCCCTTTTTCCATTTTCCCCAATCATTGTTGACTAGTACCTCTTTATTTTTTAACAAGGTTGAGGAGGATACCATATGCTTGTTGTATAATTCCACCTTTTGGGTGAATCCATTGCTATGTGATGTTTTTATGAGTCTAGCAAAGGTGAAACACGGTCTTGTCATGATTGACAAGTTTGTCGCTATTTGATGTTTTAACGAGTTTAATGACAAATATAACTCAGTCATTTTCATGTTTAAAGAGTTTGAAAAGGGACGAAAAGAAAAATCCACAAGTTATTTTTCATAGATTTGTCTCTCAAGCCCGGAAAAGTGTAAAAAAATATGAGAGAGAACCTATTGACCATGTTCGGTCAACGTATTCCTTTTTCATAAGTAATCTAAATCATTCTGGAAAAGGTTTAAACCTATACTGAGTAGATGTCATTTCCAATCCGTTAATGAGCTAAAAAGGACAAGCGCTTGGCAATCTTTCATATTTAGAGAGTCTAAAAAGAGCTTAAACAAGACTCCACTTTGAGGAATAAGTGGTGTCTAGGATACCGACTAGTTTTGGTGATGTTTAAACTTCTCAAAACATGTTGATTTATGTGAAGAGACTAGATAATAAGACCACTTATTGCAACAGTTCCTCAAAAAAGGGTAAAACAACCAAGTGAAAGTGTATGATCGGCCAAGTAAATAGTGACGATGGAAGGAGAAAAACTAAGGCTCATCTAACCGAAGAGGCTGATAGAATGGCAATCACGAAGGTTAAAATGGAGATGGGTTTTTACACAATCTTGAACCATAGGGAACTATTCTTAGATTCAATTTCATGTTTAGACAAGCTTGAAACAAAGAACTATGCTTGAACTCAGTTTCATTTTTACAAAAGCTTGAAAAGAAGAACTATGCTTGAATTCAGTTTCATGTTTAGACAAGCTTGAAACAAAGAACTATGCTTGAACTTAGTTTCATTTTTACACAAGCTTGAAATGAAAAACTATGCTTGAATTTAGTTTCATTTTTACACAAGCTTGAAACGAACAACTACGCTTGGATTCAGTTTCATGTTTACACAAGCTTGAAACGAAAAAAGCTATGCTTGATATTGGTTTACATGCCCCCAGCATGATGACTCAAAACTAGGTGCATGCCCCCCAAGCTTCATTGCATTCACCTAAGTACACTACTCGTGGCTATCAGGGGGACGAAATGAAGGTTCATTTATGAGATCAGGTGAAAGTCTCAACTAGGATTTTATGTGATCAAATCAAAGACTTGAATTGGAACTTTACTCCAGGGAACCTTGTTTCATTTTTTAATGATCTTGTCACAAGACAAGGAACTCTACTCAAATTCCTTGTTTCACTTTTTACTGAGCTTGACACAAGACAAGGAACTATTTTCTGGGACCTGTTTCATTTTTTAAATAGGCCGACACAGTAAAAGATCTATCCTCATATTCCTTGTTTCATTTTTTAATGAGCTTGACATAAGATAAGGAACTATGCTTTGGGACCTGTTTCATTTTTTAAAGAGCTCGACATAGTAAAAGAACTATCCTCATATTCCTTGTTTCATTTTTTAATGAGGTTGACACAAGACAATGAACTATCCATGTATTCCTTGTGTTCACAACCCATAAGACGTCATGACTTCCAAGAGGTTCTCATCAAATGGGAGAACAATACTCTGGAAGGGACCCGTAGCAAGGAATCTAAGGTCTAGTTCCAATGCCCCTAGTACATAATGTACAACATCATGGAATTGATCATTTGTTGATGTAGGCATGAAACGTGTTGCCACATAATTGACCCATGGTGGGAAAGATACCATTGGGACAAAAGGACCATTTAGGGAAGATGGTTGACTGGAAGCCATATTTGGACTAGGAAATGAAAGCTGGTCAATGGTGACAATTATGCCTTCATGCGGGAAACACATCACTCGGAAGAGTGTTAAAGAAATAGCTCCCATGTCATAAACATAGTCATGCCCAAGAAGTAAAATGTAATATAAAGGGCCTGGGAGTACCATTACATTGAGATAAACAATTTTTCCTCCCAAGTTAATAGGCAACTGAGGAAGGATCCCTAATGGTTAACTAGTTCCTCTATTAAAATCCAACAGCTTCTGGGTAATAGGCACAAGTAGTGGTGAACCAAGCACTTACCAAGCAGTGGAGGAAAGGATACTCACAGATGCACCTTCATCTATAACAGTGCCAGATGCAATCATATTACAAACCTATACTATGATTTGGAAAGGCACATAAGAAGGAAGACAGAATCCTGCCAGTTGATTTCAATCAAAGGAAGTGACCATACTACTTGGAGGGGGTACCATAAGAACAGGAGAATTATCCCCTTGAGTTACGAGAACGAGGATTTTCCTCATGTCTTGATGGAACATGAGGGTTTCCTCCAAGCTCATTGGAATCTGTAGAAACAAAAAGAACCTTAGTGGTATCATACTCACTCTCTACAGGAAAGGTATGATTAACTGAAGGTGAAATCAGGTCAACTATTTCCTTGACCTGTTGATTTGGGTCAGGTATAGACTCATAGGATTCACTTTTAGAGAAAGTGGGTTTGACTGATGGTTGATTTTGGTTAGTAAATTCATCAACTAGTGAAGGATTAAGGGAGAGTCTCTTGTAACCAGATGAAAATCGTTGTGGAGAAGCAAGACGGTTATCCAACACTTTTTTGGCTTCATATAGATAAGGATAAAGGTGAATGGGGTGATTTCTTTCACACGACCTACAAAGAAACTTAACTTTACCCTTCTTTCCATGAACTTTACTATGATGGTGTGTCACTAGCATGATCTCGAGAAGTTGATGACACAAGATGATATGAATGAGAAGACCATTGTTCTAAGATCTAAGGAATATTAAGACAATTTCGAAGAAGATGGTCTCCCTTACAAGTTTTGCATGGATATCGAACTTTGTGAGGCTTATCGGATGGTTTCTCATAAGAAGTTGCATTCAAAGCAATGGTTGCTTGCTTGCCCCTTGCTGTGTTTTCTTCCTTTTCTTCTTCTTAGCCACCTGGTTACTAGTACCAATACTTTCACTAGGTGAAGAGGGAGAAGGTGAGGAAGAAACAACAGAGGAAGAAGGTAAAGGGTCAACTTTAGGATCAACTAGAGGTTGATTTTTCCAGTTGGAGGACTACTTGATTATGGAGAAATCATGACATTTTGAACCAAGGAGGTTGAAAACAACCATATTGGCAAATCCAATGGTAAGTACCAGAAGAGATAATGTAGCCATATAAGGAGCACAAATATTTCCAAAAGGAGGAGAAGGACTAGGATTCCCATCAAAAGGAATTCCTTGATTGGTGGACTCTGGATTTGTCGCCATATGTCTCAACCTAAGATCAACTAAGGAGTGAGCATGGAGGATGTTATCCTTGGTCAGCTAAAATTTTTTAATCAAAATAACAAAATAGAAAAAAAGAAGGATGATCTAGGCAAAAGGATTACCAAGTAACTGTGAACTGCAGAGTACCTTCCAATGAACTGAGAAGTATGGGCAGGTAATCTCCCTGAATGTTGTGTTTGGTGTATCACAGTGTACAAGACAGCTAACTCGGTTACCTAAGGATGGATAGCAACCTAGTGTTTTCCTCCCATATATACCTGAAAGTACGTGGAGGCACAAGCCGTATTAGCGTTGTCTAATGAGAAACAACACAGTGAGAGCATTTACATATACTTTACGTACTATAACACCACCCTATATACTCGAAGGTATGTGGAAAAGCTATGATATACTCACGTACGTGGAATGAGGTATCACACTCGGGATGTATCGCAGACAAGTTAGTGATAGCTGTTATGTTTTACGATGCCAGAACACGTCTCTAGCCTAGAACCTCTAAATGTTATTCGCTAAGTTACAATGCTCCATTAGGTTAATTCAAATGAATTTTAAGTTGATCTTCCTAAGAATTTTCCTTTCAAGGTTCACCACGGGATGTATGTTTGCAATTCCTAGAATGCAACTAACATGAAAACATTCTTTCATTCAATTAACAATGAAAATCGTAGCTAGTAAGGGATAGAGCAATCAGATCTTTGACAATCAAAGAGAAAAGAGCACAATCTAATGCAATTTCTCTAACTTTTCCTATGAGCACACACAAACTTTTTCAATGCAAAATACATGTATTTCCTTTCAATTTCCTTAATTTGAATATGAACAAAAGGAAACTAATGCACATACAACCAATCAACCTTTTTTGCAAGAACAAATACTTTACGATAGTTCTTTTTCGAAGGAAAAGAAGACTTTTAGGACACTTTCTGTCGAACAAATATTAATCGACTATAATCTAACTTTGACTATGGATTGATAATGACAAAGAAAACATTCAAGAAACATTAATCAACCAAGTCAAAGTAGGGCTAGAAAGGAGAAAAAACTTGTTTTTTGAGACATGAGATTCATTGACCAATCAGGAAGCAATCAAACAATAGAAATCTGGCAAAAACTTAATCCAAAGGTGGGAAACTGACCCTAGGAGGATCAATGCAGCTCTGAATGGGAGACAGTGCACTTCATGGGAATGTCCCTAAGCTAAGGGTGCTCTTCAACACATTGTGTCTCTCACAAACCTGCACTGGTGATAGTAAGCCATTTCAAGAGGCAAATTGACACAGTTTCTTACCAAAATTCAATGCAATAAAGTTGAAATACAATCAATGAAAAAGAGTAGGGTCTACAAGAGTGTCCTAGGAGCTGGATAAGCTACTAGGAGGAATGATCTTCCCCAGCAGAGTCACCAATTTGTTTTGGAGAATTTGGTATCTACACATAAATACTAATTCCCTAGATAAGTATCCATATCTAGAACAACAATTTAAAGCACTTTAGCCTTTTCCTATAAGAAATATATCAGACAAAGAGGATGATAATACCTACTTGTAGTTTCACTTTCCTCTTGTCTCCTTTGTAGCGGTCCCGTCACTCCTTCTTGTAGTTAACATGCTTGAGCAGTATCTGTAAACATCAACAAAAGACAAGAACTAATCAAAGAAAAAGATCTATTGATTACAAGTAAATGGAATCAGATACATTCACACATATAAGCATTATATAACAAGATAAGCATATGGAAAAAGGTTCAAATACTTTATTGAATAGAAGGAAGAATTACATCGATGAAGTCTGATTCGAGGTCACTCCTCCAACTTTAATCCCATCCACATCACATCAAAAGCATGACACCCCAGCAGCATAAAAATACTTGTCTTGAAGTCAATTCTCATAGCAACATTATCCCCTTACAATTCATCAAGTCCAGCCCCTGATCACTTAGATGAGTGCTCAATATATAGGAATATGAGGAGGTTATGTCATAAATGGGGGTATTAAATGGCTTTCCATTCTTAGAATTAGTTCCATGGAGAAAGGGATAAGAGGATAGGATGCATCTTAACTCATTCCTCATCCATTTTCGAGCTCATAGGAGTTTATAAGTGAGGTAAACTTCTAGAAGACTCCAAGAGATAAGAATATTTCCCAAACCCTATGTGAATTTCACTCAATCTCACCCAACGTAGGTCAAAGAGGGCCTAAGTGCTCTGTAGAGTACCCTGGCATGGGCTTAACTGCTCTTCAGTGCACCCCTAAATGGGGCTACCTACGCTGGTCCCTTTAGATATCATTTCAGGATGTCTTCAAGTCATGAAACTATCTAGGAAGGAGGCATTCAAAAGATTGACTTGTTTAGGGCATGTAGCAACTAAAGTTAGGGTTTTATGAGCCCTAAAACACTGATCTATATTATGGGAGTGATATGCCCAAATGGATCTATAACAATGCCTCCCACAAGGCAACACTAGATGTATCTGGCCCACCACACCCAGGGGGGGAAATCCTATCAGAAAATATATCTCCTGGATCATGTTCTCGATCATATGCCCTTTTACTACAAAGGCCTCTTGATCTGTGTCCCAGTAGTTCACAATCCTCAACAGAAAGGGTTTACCAACCCTCATCAATAGGTTCTCCAAGAACTTTATCACCATATACCATGCCAAAACTACTCAAACTGCTTGATTCTCATGAATCTTAGCATGAAGGGTCTCCAAATATCTTTCTCACCATGACACCTATAGCTTTGTCATACCTGCAACATACCATTATGTTTTTTCATTTTAGAGTCAAAGGCACGCATCATGGGTACAAATGTCCATCTCAATAGAGACCCCTCATTTTTCTCTTCCTTTTAGTCCAAAACGCAGTTTTTTCCTTCAAAAATTTATTAGAGGTACTTATTGGCCCAGTTTCTACATTCTAGAATGCAGATCAGGGCCCAAAACGTGTGGTCCAATTGTGAAGAAGAGAATGGAATTCCCCTAGAGCATTGAAGCCCTAATATGAAAATCCAATCCATGAAAAATGATGATTAAGGTTAGTCCACGTCCCTCCAACTTGTAGATCATAATTTAGATGGTTGGTTTGTTTGTTATGATCTCCACAATATTTAGGGCCTTATCCTCCTCGCCAAATTATCCAATAGCTCATATGAAAATGAATCGAATTTGGGAGAAACAATCCCTTTTATAAGGAAAACCCTTGTTTTTCCATCGCCCATTGCAACCAAACCATAACTCCATTTGATGAACTGTTAGCACTATTGGAAATATCTCATTGAGTTCTATAACGTGTGTCCATTTTTTTTTGGTAAATTGATACTTCACCACGAAACCATTTTTTCCATGAGGTCTCACTTTGATGCCTATTAAAATCGAATATCTTCATTTGAGAAATATATACTTTGGTACCACTTTACCCATGCATTGGTTGACTCACGTGTCAATTTTCATCATGAGTAGCCATCATTTACTCGTGCTTTTATTGTCCCCTCTGGGCCTCCCCCATGTGGCAGCATCATCAAGTCACCCTTGCTCAAATAATCCTAGATGAGTCACCCTTGCATATATGGAGTTTGTTTTAAGTCCCCTTGAGTCCAGTTACAGTGTTTCATATATATTTGTGTCACATCCATCCCATCATGTTCATATTTGGCCTCCAGCTATACTACTCCATCTTTAAAAAGCCCCCGTATGAGTAATTGACCATGCCCTCTAGAATCGAGTCATTCATTGTTAGGTCAACAATGTATATATCATGTTGTAATATGCGTAAATGGAAATCTAACACTAATCTTGTTTCCTTTTATCATCATCCCTCAATTCATTCCATCAGTCACTCTATTATGATACATCGTGCCTTTGTTAAGGATTCCTCATTTCCTTAACTCTGGTGGGCCCTCTTCTATCGACTTTAGCACACTTATTCTAGAAGTGTGTTCTAAAGGATGGTGTACCTTGGTTCCAACATTCATATTTGTTTGATGCCTCAAATCAAGCAAATGGAATCATCATTACCCTTCGACTTGGTTGTTTCTCATGTGATCGACACCAACTCATTATCTCACACTTGAGAATCATACACTTGATGGTTTGATGATCTAGACAATTTTCCTAGTGATTCCTAGATGTGTGTGAGATGTTACAGACCTCGTGAGGGGATGGCCCTTTATGTAGCCCCCCACATGTCCAGATTTCTGCAGATGTCGGTCCAACCTTAAATGTAGTTCTGCAGATCTGATGGGTTCAGTTTCTGTAGATTGTAGCACCCATAGCATGCATGTCTCCTTCACATGATCCATTCAGATCTTTAGATACCTTTCCTATTTAGCATGGCTTCTTTGGTTGCAATCCCCCCTTCACCATGTCATCTTGAGGGTAATTATGTCTCATGTAATCATATGTTATTGTATTCAGTCCTGACCTATGTTTAACTAGGCACATTATGTATATGGGTGTTATAGACATATTTGGGGACATCAACCCCAAACTTATATGTCGATAAACTAGGGCTCATCAACCCCTAAAAGATTTGTTTCATACCCTAAAAAGACATAGTCATCTGAATACATCATTACAAAAAGGTTCCATCTGAGAAACCATCCAGAAAGTGCCTAAATTGAACCATACTGACTGCTCCACTAGCAAAATGCCATGCATATTGAGTGGTACACTACCAGGGTGCAAGACATACTGATTAGGCCTTCTATAGGGTGTGATGGGTGAGGATGGACAAATGTTCGAGATAGTTTTCTAGGTGGTTGCTGATGGAATCTTCTAGAAACTTCTCTTGTGCCACTTGCCTCTTTGAATTTGTCCAAGGATGAGTAAGGGGTCTAAGAAAATCTCCAATCCCTTCTCTTATGGAATCAACTATAACAAGTGGAATGACACTAATCAAACCCCATGGATGACTCACACCCTTGCACACATCTATAAATGGATTCCTCATCTAAGAGATCTAGAGGCTGGAATATTGTGAATTGCAAGGAAGTGCTGATAGTTTATAATTGAGGAAAGAGCATTGTATTGTCGGAGTGATCTTGCTATTTCATCAGGTGAAGAAGGATTGACGCTAGGAGGATGATGCTAGATTAGACAACTGGGTTGTAATTCTCCCTTATATTAATAAATTTCTTCAATATTGTGTAATTGTGAATGTTATTATTTCTTCATTATATATCTGATTTTGTAATGTTTATGTTGTAATAGATCACGATGTTTTGACGGTTCTTTGTTGCTGTACTTGTTCAGGTACTCTCCAAGCGTGTTAAGTATGGGGAGGATTTGCAAGATCTGTCAAAGGGGAGAGAGAGCAAGCAAGGGATTAAGTGAAAGTTCCAGGTTGGTTCCATTATCTTTCTCTTATCTGTTACACATAGAAGAAATCATTGGATTGCTTTAAACTATTATTTCTAGGGTAGCTACCAAACCAAGAGGGCTAGCATTCTATAGGAATTCTAATTTTCCCATAAAAAAATTGGTGACTCCACTGGGGAATGAACAAATGTTTGTTTGTTGTTATTTTTTGTTTTATAAACTATACACAGAGTCTGAAGTCAGCCAGGTAGCCTTCGAACTGCTCTTGCTCTGCAATTGCATAGTAGATGAATGATGCTTTAGTCTATCTCTAGTTTAGTTTATGAATTAATCATTTGACTTACAAGCACATCTAGATGCACTTTTGGTGGCTCAATAACCTCTCAAGATATTCCGTCATACTTTATTCTTTATTGTTCATCAAAGCCCAACTTAACTCATTGAAAACAGCTGCACATCTGAGCCAAAACCCACTTCAGTTGCACTCCCTGGACCATTGCATTGTCTTCCACTATAACTCAGTATGCATCACACCTCCTGAGTGTAGTAAGTGTGATGCATATCTGTTTCTGTGATGCCTAGGTACGATGATTGATAAAACTCTTTTTCCATTCTAGAAATTGAGGGTTTTTGACCTTGTTTTCAGTTTTGATTAGTTGTTTTGCTGCAAATGAATAGTACCTCTTTACTAAAACTTACTTGAATCACTTACATCAACCTCAATTACATTAGGATTAGTGAATTTTTTTTTTTGTATTTGTTCATCATTTACAATCCTTTGTCAAAAAGTTGTTTAAATCGATTTGTTGCTTTGATACAAAAAGTGTCGTAATTGTCGTTTTGTGTCAAAAAGAGAAGTGTCATGAATTCTTCCTTCCCTTGATAATCAATTGAAATTTTCTTCATGTATTTGATTTTTTATTTTATTCAAAGTGTCGAACGCATTTTTTATTCAAAATTGAAAAGTGTCATTGAGTCTTCCTTTCTCTTTTGAAGAAGAAATTGTCGAAAATTGTCATTTTGGGTGAAATATTTTAGATCTTTGTTGCATTTAGTTTTCCATTTTGGAATTTTTCACATTAAGGAGAACGAAAACAAATACATGCATTTTCATTCAACATTTTTTTAGATTTGTGTTTGAAAATATGATTTAGGGAAATGCACTAGTGTGTGCTCTTTTCTCTTTGTTCAAAAGCACTGTAATTTTCTTTCCCTAGTAGCTAGGATTTTCATTGCTCAAAGTAAACAAAGATGGTTTATGACTGTAGATTGCATCTTAGGAATTTCAGATTATTATCACATAGTGCATTTGCATTCAACATTTTTTTAGATTTGTGTGTGAAAATATGATTTAGGGAAATGCATTAGTGTGTGCTCTTTGCTCTTTGTTTAAAAGCACTGTAATTTTCTTTCCCTAGTAGCTATGATTTTCATTACTCAAAGTAAACAAAGATAGTTTATCATTGTAGATTTCATCTTAATAATTTCAGATTATCATCACGTAGTGAACAATTGAAAGGAAAACTCTAAGCAAGATCAACTTTAAAATAAATTTCAATGAACCTAACAATGCTTAGGGACTTAACGCAACATATCTAGAGGTCTAGGCTAGAGACGTGTTTTGGCGTCATTAAAACTAGTGGCTATCATTTTCATTGAAGGTTGGGTGATTCCTCCTCCTTGACATGACAAGTGCTAGCACGGACTTGTGCTCCCTGTATCGTCGCATATATATTGGGGGACCACAATAGGCTTATATTCTTTATCCATAGGAAGCTGACTCTACCGCCTTATTGATCGCAATGCACTGAACACAACATTCGGGAAGATTGATTGTCGTACATAAGTCCTTGGTAATTTCTCTTTAATTTATCAGCAAGGTGTATATTGCAGTTTTGCAATTGGTTTGGTAATCCCTCTGTCTAGATTTTCTAGAGTAGTCACTTTCGTTTCTTTTTTACTCTTTAAAAGAAAAGGTCCACCTGAGCACTTTTCCTTTCAGGCTCATTAAAAATCAAAGGAGACTAGAGTCATCTTTAGCTTTTTCTCGACTCTTAAAAACTGAAAAAGCAAAGTTGTGTCCAAGCGTCATTAAAATTAATTGAATTCGGAATAACATCCCTGTTCCTTAGTTGATCTTAGGTTGAGACATATGGTGACAAATCCGAAGTCCAATAATCAAGGAATCCCTTTTGAGGGGAATCCTAGTCCTTTTCCTGCTTGGGGAAATATTGGTGCTCCTTATATGGCCACATTGTCCCTTTCGATATTTACCGTTGGCCTGCCAGTATGGCTGTTTTCAACCTCTTCAGTTAAAAATGGGAGTACACCTTCAACTGTGCAAAATCAACCTCCAGTTGATTCTGAAGTTGACCGTTCGCCTTCTTCCTGGTTTGTTTCTCCCTCCCCTTCTTCCTCTTTTCTTGGTGAAAATAGTGATACTAGTAATCAGGTGGCTGAGAAGAAGAATAAAGGGAAGGAGAAGAATAAGAAGCCAATTCAACAACGGGGCAACCAAGCAACCATTGCTTTGAATGCATCATCTAATGAAAATCTGCCCATTAAACTTCCCAAACCCAAATTTCCATGCATAATTTGTGCGGGAGACCGTTTTCATCTAGATTGTCCTCACTTTCCCTAGATCTTGAAAGAATAGTCTCCCTGTTCATGCCATCCCATGTCATCAACCTCTAGAGATTATGTTGGTAACACACCATCAACTAGCGATAGTAAAGTTCATGGACGAAAGGGAAAGGTCAAGATTCCATGTAGGCTATGTGAAGGCAATCATTCCCTTCACCTTTGTCCTTTTTTGGATGAAGCCAAAATAGTGTTGGATAACCATCCTGCTTCACCGCAGCGACTTCCATCCAGTTACAGGAAACTCTCCATAATTCCTTCACTAGTTGAAAAACCAACTGACTTAAATCAATTTTCGGTCGAAACCACTCTCTCTGAAGGTGAATCTAATGAGTCTATACCTGACAAAAGTCAATAGGTCGAGGTAACAGTTAACCTAATTTCACCGTCAAATAATCGTACCTTTCCCGAAGAGAGTGGAAATGATACCGTGCAAGTTATTTTTGTTACTTTGGATTCTAATGAGCTTGGGGGAAATCCACCTGTTCCATCAAGACAAGAGGAAAGCCCTCCAATTCTCATAACTCAAGGGGTCAATTCTCCCATTTCTTTGGTACCCCCTCCAAGTAGCCTAGTCACATCCTTTGATTGGAATTGACTGGCAAGATCCCGCCTTCCTTCTTATGTACCTTTCCAGATCATAGTACAAGTTTGTAAAATTATAATGTTTGGCGCTATTATAGATGAAGGTGCATCAGTGAGTATCCTTTCCTCAACTGCTTGGAAAGTGCTTGGTTCACCACTGCTTATGCCTGTTACATAGAATCTTTCAAGCTTTAACAAAGGAATAAGTCAACCATTAGGGACCCTTACTAAGTTGCCTATTACTTTGGGAGGGAAAACCATTTATCTGAACATGATGGTAGTCCCGGGACCTTTAGATTACAATTTACTTCTTGGGTATGATTATGTTTATAACATGGAAGCTATTGTTTCAACACTCTTATGAGTGAAGCATTTCCTGCATAAAGGCAAGATTATCACCATTGACCAGCTTTCATTTCCCAGGCCAAACATAGCTCCAAGTCAGTCATCATCCTTAAATGGTCCTTTTACATCAACGGTATCACTTGAACCTTCACTCCATCCACTTAATAGCCATGAGTAGTCTGATGAATGTAATGAGATTGGGGGGCATGCACCTAGTAGTAAATTGAAGTTTCCCTGTAGGTTATATGATTGGTCTATCACACCATTCACCTTTGTCTATTCTAGAAAAAGCCAAAGAGGTGTAGGACAATCGTCCTGCCTCACCACAGTGACTTCCATCTGGTTACAAGAGACTCTCCCTTTCATTATGCTAGGGACATGCAACCCTTTTTTCAAGCATAATTTTTCGTTTCGAGCTTGTGTAAAAATGAAACTGAATTCAAGCATAGCTTTTTCGTTTCGAGCTTGTGTAAAAATGAAACTGATTCCAAGCATAGTTTTTCATTTCAAGCTTGTGTAAAAATGAAACCGAATCCAAGCATATTTTTTCATTTCAAGCTTGTGTAAAAATGAAACCGAATCGAAGCATAGTTCCCCATAGTTCAAGCTTTTCAAAAAATGAACCCATTTACTAGTAGTTAACCTTTTTGATTTCCATTCTATCAGCCGTTTGAACCATGGTTGTGTACATCCCATCACCACCATCCCTTTGGCCGATCATAAGCTTCCACTTGGTTATTTTACCCTTTTTTGAGGAACAGTCGCAATAAGTGGTCTTATTAGCCAGCCTCTTCACAGAAATCAACACGTTTTGAGAAATTCCAACATCACCGAAACCAATTGCCACCCTAGACACCACTCGTTCCTGAAAATAGATTCATATTTAAACCATTTTCAGACTCATTAAATATGAAAAGATTGTCGAGTGCTTGTCTTTTTCAACTCGTTAAAGTGATTGGAAAAGTCATCCCTTTTGTATTATTTTATCCTTTTTTGGACTTGAGGGATCACTTTACAAAAAAGAACTTATGGAGTTTTCTTTTCATCCCTTTTCAAACTCTTTAAACGTGAAAAGGACTGAGTTATCCATGTCATTAAACTCGTTAAAACAATAGCGACAAACTTGTCCATCTAGATGAGACCGAGTTTCATTGTTGCTAGACTCGTTAAAACATTAAATAGTGACATGTTTGCCCAAAGGGAGAATTACAGAACAAGCATATGTTATCCTCCTCAAGCTTGACAAAAATAAAGAGGTACTAGTCAGCAATGACTGGGGAAAAAGGGGAAGAAACTTGAAGAATTTATAGTAGCAAGTCACTCTTGAACATGACACTTTCACTTCATCACCATTACTGAGTTGGGTTGGGTTATTCCTTTCACCGGTCATCTCACCATTGGTCTTTCATACCATCCATATTTTGGGGTTAATGCTACCAGTTCATCTCAGTGTCGCCAACATGTTCAAGAGAATTCATTCAGTTGAGAAACCATAATCCAGTTAATGTCTCATCCACTGCAATACCTCCAACCTTCATTTTTTCATGACCACCATTCCTGAACCTTGTGTCGTCAGTTCATTTTCAGTTCCAGAAACCATTTTCTTCGTTTCGTGTCGTAGATGTGGGATACATCAAGGCCCCTCCTACGATGAGTCACTTTTTGTCAGCATCATCTCATTATCCAAGAAGTTGACTTAGAAACAACCCTTTCAATGCATTGAAGCTTGCATACGTCAATGGCAAGTTTCTCACTTCCGGCGACAGGTTGACATCAATGACCTTCGACCGAAATATTTTGCATGGTGTTTGACATTAGATCATGTAATCACACCATGTGAATTGTACTGTAGTACCTTGAGGGTAATTATCATTATCGATGATTCCTCTTGCATCTGTTAACAGCTTACATCATTGGCTGGTAATCAGGCGATGTCTTTCCATGTTCGACTTCAGAACATCTCTTCACATGGATTGACTTGTACATCGAGCGAAGATTGAACGAGTTTGAAGACACCAGACCTAGTTTCACCCATCCGGGCTGCGATATATTCATGGATGTAAAGACATCAAATGTACAAAGGCTCTACATAGATGGTCATCCTAACCATGGATGATGACTCTATATCTGAAGAATCACCAGTCTATATCTGCATACGACTATCTGATCTATGTACATGAAATGAATTTATAAAGTTGAGCATGGGAATGCATCCCTTAGCTAGATCATGAAAATTATATTATGATGATGTATTGTATTGTAACTTATGCAGGTCACCTTCCAGTTCGAAACTTCAGATCCTCATGATAAAGCATTTCAACCGACATCAATATTTACGACTTCATGCTTTAGGGGGCAACTGTTATAGACATATTTTGGCACATCAATCCCAAACTTATATTTTGATAAACTAGGGCTCATAAACCCCTAGAAGATTTATTTCATACCCTAAAAAGACATAGTCCTCTAAATACATCATTACCCAAAAGTTCCATCTGAGAAACCATCCAGAAATTGCCTAAATTGAACCATACTGATTGCTCTACTGGAAAAATTCCATGCATACTGAGTGGTACACTGCTAGGGTGCGATGCATACTGATTAGGCCTTCTATAGCGTGTGATGGGCAAGGATGGAAAAATGTCCAAGACAGTTTTCTAGGTGGTTGCTCATGGAATCTTATAGAAACTTCTCTTGTGCCACTTTCCTCTCTGAATTTGCCCAAGGATGAGTAAGGGATCTAAGAAAAATTACAATCCCTTCTCTTATGGAATCAACTGTAACAAGTGGAATGACACTAATCAAACCCCATGGATGACTCACACCCTTGCACACATCTATAAATGGATTCCTCATCTAAGAGATCTAGAGGCTGGAATATTGTGAATTGCAAGGAAGTGCTGATAGTTTGTAACTGAGGAAAGAGCATTGTATTGTTAGAGTGATCTTTCCATTTCATGAGGTGAAGAAGGATTGAAGCTGGGAGGATGATGCTGGATCAGACAACTGGGTTGTAATTCTCCCTTCTATTAATAAATTTCTTCAAGTTTTCTTCCATATGATTGTTCAATTGTGAATGTTATCATTTGTTAATGCTATCATTTGTTCATTATATATCTGATTCTGTAATGTTTATGTTGTAATAGATCACGATGCTTAGACGGTTCTTTGTTGTTGTACTTGTGTAGGTACTCTCCAAGCGTGTTAAGTATGGGGAGGAATTGTAAGATCTGTCAAAGGGGAGAGAGAACAAGCAAGGGATTAAGCAGAAGTTCCAGGTTGGTTCCATTATCTTTCTCTTATCTGTTACACATAGAAGAAATCATTGGATTGCTTTAAACTTTTGTTTCTAAGGTAGCTGCTAAACCTAGAGTGCTAGCATTCTATAGGAATACTAGTTTTCCCAGAAACAATGGGATTCATTGTATTATTGTTTTCCTCATTGATGCCAGTATAGCATGTATCATGTACTTTGTAGCTCATTCCCACATTGTTGGGCTCACGATTATTATTTGTACTCAGTTATCTCAGCGGGTATGGGTATGTCTCCCCTGCCTCATTTGAGATCATGTACTCCAACATAAAAGGAGACTTCTATCAGTTTAGTAGGTCTCGTCCCCTCCATTTTTGTATGTCCTTGCATTGCTTCAGCTATCTCCCTCTCTCTCTCTCTCTGACCCCCCTTTGGTGTCTCATGGAAGTGTAACCTACATCGTATTTTGGTCATATGATTTTCTCCTAACAATCATACATTGCGGGGAAATCTTTTATGACCAAAAAATGATCACCTATCCATTTCTAACTAGGTGGATCAAAATACACCATGTAGGATCATTTTTAACATAGAATAATCATGTTCACTATGGGAAATAATTTAGTAAACAATTTTTATTAAATTATTTATGGTGAAAATTAAAAAACCCCATGAGAATAATTGAATAAATCATTATTTATTTAATTTTATCTATGAATAATTATTAAATCATTATTTGATAGTTATTCCTTGTCACATTTGACTAAATTACCTAGGAACAATTAAATAAATCATTATTTATTTATTATTCCTTAATTCAATTATTGGAATAATTGTTAAATGACTATTTAATAATTATTTCAATCCTTGTGAAATAATTAATTAATCATTTTTTTAGTTATTTCTAAATAAAGATATTTGACCATTTTGAATATATTTTCCTATATAAATTCCTTGTAGATTTAAACTATATATTGTAATATGCTAGAACAATTGACTTGAATCTACTGTACTCATCAGCTGAAACAATAAACGATGAAATCACGAAGCATAAAAGAGAAATAATTCAATCACACATAACACAATGATTTTTTGGGAAAAGGCACAACTAAAACCATTGCTATCTGTATATTGTATTAATTAGAAAATATGAGAAGATTACAATCATTTTCTCAAGCCCGAGAAACCTCTACACTATATCTATTATCTCACTGCTTCTTAAACAAGATTAAGCCAATACTTAGCCAATTTTGTTGCCTACCAAGCTCATATATCCTTGCACATTTTCCTTGGGAATTATCACATATTTAATTTTGAAATTCCTCAATTATAAATTATGGAATCCTCATAGGCCTTCCTCTGATTGTATGCACCACTTGTACACTTTGGATGATTATACAACTGATAGAACACTATCCCTGAACTCTAATGTCAACTCGCTCTTTCTTAGATCTGACATGCATGAGTTAATTATGAGTGAACCTTCAATTTGCTAGTTGATCACTATAGGTTACACCCCACTACTGGATCTCCCACTAATTCCTCCATCATTTGAAACTAGTTTAATTGACTTTAACTTAGTTAGACTGAATTAAATAATTACAACTCAAAATAAACTCAACTGGGGCTCCTATAATGTAGGAGACAGTCTACTTGACTCAAGTTAGACCTTCAAATCGAATTAACTAAGAGTAAAATTAACTTAATTAACTATTATAAGTTGTCATGAGATGAGGAATTATAATTTAATTCCTAATTTAATTCAAGGAAAAACTTAAATTAGGAATTAGCCCATATTTATTCAGGAAATTCCTCAATTATGAATTGCACAATCCTCATAGACCTTCCTTTGATTGTATGCACCACTTGTACACTTCAGGTGATTATACAACTGATAGTACACTATCCCTGAATTCTAATGTCAACTTGGTCTTTCTTAGATCTCCTATAACGTAGGAGACAGTCTACATGACTCAAGTTAGACCTTCAAAGCAAATTAACTAAGTCAAAATAACTTGGGAATTAACCATGACACATGCATGAGTTAATTATGAGTGAATCTTCAATTTACTAGTTGATCACTGTAGGTTACACCCTACTACTAGATCTCCCACTAATTCCTACATCATTTGTAACTAGTTTAACTGACTTTAACTCAGTTAGACTGAATTAAATAATTACAATTGAAAATAAACTCATCCATGGCTCCTATAATGTAGGAGATAGTCTACATGACTCAAGTTATACCTTCAAATCGAATTAACTGATCCAACTAAGTCAAATTAAATTAGTTAACTATTAGAAGTTGTCATGAGATGAGTAATTATAATTTAATTCAAGGAAAAAATTAAATTAGGATTTTCTTGTTGCATTTTCAACAATCCCTCTCAATAAGAAAAGGATTATCTACTACCTCAATCCTACCTTTGTGAAACTTGAATTTTCATCTTGAAAATTCCTTTGTCAAAATCCTTCTCCTCTATAGGAATGTACTCCATCAACATGATTCTCCTATGCGCACATCTTGTAAATGGTGATATCGGATGTCAATATGCTTGGAAAAATCATGAAAAATTGGATTCTTAGAAAGTTTAAGACAACTATGATTATCACAGTAAATCATTGTAGGATCCATTTATTGAACAAATATCCCAAAAAGTATCTTCCTCATCTAAAAAGCCTCACAAGCTACTTGACTGGTAGTCATGTACTCTGCTTCTGCTAAACTAAGTGAAACTGATCTTTGCTTCCTCTTGTACCAAGAAACTATTTTTGTTCCAACACTAAATATTCCCCCTTGTGTGCTCTTCCTATCAGATGGACTCTTTGCCCAATATTCATTTGTGAATCATTGAAGCCTCACTCCCTCTGTCCATCTGTACTAAATACCAAACTGAGTGGTGCCTCTGAGGTATCTGAACACATGTTTAGTTTCCTTCCAATATAGTTTGGTTGGATTAACCATGGCTTGACTAATTTGGTTACCTACAAAACACATGTCTCGTCATGTGTTCACCAAATACATAAGTGAACCCACAAGTTGTCTATAAATATTAGTCTCCACTACTTCACCTAAAGTAGCATCTTCCTTTCTCCAATTACATGCTATAGGAGTCTTGATGGGTTCACTCCTCTCCATGTGGAACTTATTCAGTATCTCATTGTCATACTTTCCCTGAGAGACAAATACTTCATCATCTCCTTACCACTTCCTACCAAGAAAGTAATGCATGAGCCCCAAGTCCTTCATCTAGAACTCTCTTGCAAGATCCTCTTTGCAAGATTTTATCAAATTCTCATCACCTATTAGAATCAAATCATCGACAGACAATACTATAATCAACAATTTACATTCAACCACAATATTGTAAAGGCTCACATTTTCTTCACTTTTGGTGAAGCCCAACCCAGTGAAATAGTTGTCAATTATGGTGTACCAAGCACAGGGTTCTTTTTTTAGCCCATATATCTCTTGATTGATTCTACACACATGCGACTCTCTATTTAAGGTTTGAAATCCTTCTGATTGCTCAATATACACCTCTTCCTCAACATATCATTGAGGAATTTTGTCTTCACATACATCTGATGTATCTTCCATCCCGTCTATGCTAATAGTGCTAGAATAGATTTAATTGAAGAGCGCCTTACTACTGGAGAAAAAGTCTCATCATAATCAATTGCCTCCACCTGAGAGAATCCTCTAACCATAAATATGGCCATTTTTTTCTCCACACTCCCATATGTTGCTTGATTTACCTTGTAGAGCTATCTGGAATTCACCACTGACTTGTCTATCGGTCTTGGGATCACTTCCCAAACTCTTTTTCTAATAATGGAGTCATACTTCTCAACCATGGCATCAACCCATACTAGTTGTTGCACTACTTCCTTGAATGAGGATAGCTCAACCTCTACACTGTCACTCATCAAAGCCATGTAGCCAGTGTATCAATCTAGTGGCCTCCTCTTCTTACGATGTGATGTGAGTGCTCCCACATTCTCTCTAGCATCATTCATCAATATTTTAGCTTCTCTAGAATGCTTCCTTCCATCACTAGAAGTCTATACATGAGTTGGTGCTTCCACTTTTTGCTCCTCTGCATGTCGCTTCTCCACATCATCCAGAGGTTCCTCCCTTAGAGGTTAAATATCCTCGTCTACATGTAACTGAAGCTCCCTCTCAAGGGAACATCTCATGGCATTCGCTTCATCGAACTTCACATCTCTACAAACCATTACCATCCTATTGGATAGTAGATACACCCGATAGTTGTGATTTGTATCAGTGTACCCCACAAATATGCCCAAATCAGTAATGGGCTCTAGCTTTTTCTCTGCATCCTTGGTAGCATGATAGTAGAATGATGAACCAAAGATCCTAAACTGTGCCACATCTAGATTCTTACCTAAAAATTCTTCTTTTGTTTTACTCATCCAGAGAATTTTATGAGGACTTTCGTTAAGGAAATAAACAACTGTGTTGCATGCTACAACCCACAAGTTCAACATTAGGCCCTAACCATGTAACATTGCTCGTGAAACTCCCACAATACTTTTGTTCTTTCTTTCATCCACCCCATTCTATTGTGGGTTATGAGGTGTTATTAACTCCCATCAAATGTCTTCTAACGCATAGATGTTCTTGAATTCATTTGACACATATTCTCCATCGTTATCACTTCTAAGATATTTAGCCTCCATTCTAGTATATTTCTTGACAAGTACTATAAACTCAAAAAAAATAGCAAATGTTTGATCTTTCTTCTGCATGAATAAAATCCATCACTTATGAGAAAAATCATCAACAAATATTAGATAATACCTGTGCTTGGCCATGGATGTTATCGAGAATGGTCCACACACATCTGAGTGAAATATATCAAGGATCCCTTGCACTCAATGGTATTTATCATGAAAGGAAGCTTTGTTGTACTTCCCCAACATACATGTGTTTCATGTGTCTCTCTACTCTAGTGTACCCTTGGGAAGTCTTGTAGAAAGTTTTTTCATGATATTCAAACCTCCATGGTGCAAGTGACCCAATATTCTATGCCATAACTCATTGATGTCTCTCCTCTGCACCTTCTTTGCTTTTGTGATCAAAGCAACATAGTCTTCTACATCCAATTTGTAGATGTTCTTCATCCAAACCTCAATCCACTTCACCTGTCCTCAAGCTATGTGACAAAGGAAAGCCTTTCCCTTGCTAAATATCGCATCGTAGCCAACATCCTCCAGCATGGAAACTAAAACCAAAATCTTCTTCAAACCTGGAACATACATGGAATCTTTTAATGTGAGAGGAGAACTAGACTCCCTCTGAAATGTAACAGTACTGATGTTGGTCGTGCTACAACTCCCATCATATCCCATATTGATGTGAATCTGGAGGTCCTTCTCCTCCATGTCACTGAAAAATTCTTTGTTTTCGATCATATGGCTACACTATCTAGGTACCACACACTACCCATCACTAATGTCACCAAGCAAGCAATGAGGGTTAAATCCAGCTCAAACTGTGAAGCAAGGGATTCACCTGCCACTCCTCATGAGGGTTTCTTACCAGCCTTCTTGTGCGAACACTTTGGGACATAGTATCCCAGCTCATGACAGTAAAAAAAATTAATATTTGACATGTCCTTCTTCTTGCTGCCCTAACTTAAATCTAATTTGGAATGGGATAACTTCCCTTCCCTTTCTTTGCCTTTCTAGCTAAGGCACATTTCTCCTCGTCATCATGCTTGGATGAGTATCCATCTTTGGTGTTCCACCAAAACTCTTCTTGTACAAATTTGGACCATAATCACTCCCACTTTGGTAGCTTCTCCCTCCAATTAACTGAGTCCTGGTAGTTGTTCCAGCTCTTGGGAAAACCTACAAGTGATAGGCTCGCTAGGTCATCTTCAACAACCGTAACACTGACACTTCCAAGCTCATCCCGACATTCGGTGAACTTGGTCAAGTACTACACTATTGAGTCACCCTTCTCCATCTTGATCTTTCTAAGCTTGTCCTTCAATTCCAGCTTCCTATGGTCATTGTTGTTTTGAAATAGGTATGTCAAGGCCTTCCATATTGTAAATGGAATTTCCTTGCTATGGAGGTTTGAGACAATATGATCTAAAACTCCTTCTAGGATAATCCTTCTCACCTTTTCCACACATTTTCTCCACTCTGTCAGACCTTGAGCATCAACTGGCTTAGGAATATCTTTGTGTATGAATTCCTTAAGCCTATCATCTTCCAACACTACCTCCATCCTATCCTTCCAAGTAATAATGTTTGAACTAACCTTAAGGGCATATTCAAGTCTCAATCCATAGAATGGCATCCTATTGGCTCTGAAGTATGATACCACAAATTCGATTTCTCCTGCAAAAGAAAAATTCATATTCTCCTCTTCTATAGTGATTTCATCTCTAAAAATATGTAGAAATTCCTTGTAGATTCAAACTGTAGATTTTAATATGCTAAAACAATTGACTTGAATCTACTCTACTCATCAACAGAAACAATAAACGATGAAATCACAAAGCATAAAAGAGAAAGAATTCAATCACACATAACACAATAATTTTCTGGGGAAAGCCACAACTAAAAACACTTTCTATTTATATATTGTATTAATCAGAAAATATGAGAAGATTATAATTATTTTCTCAAGCCCAAGAAACCTCTACACTATCTGTATCTATCTCACTGCTTCCTAGATAAACTCAAGCCAATACTTAGTCAATTATGTTTCCTGCCAAGATCTGATTTCCTTGCCCACTTTCCTTGGGAATTAGCCCATATTTAATTTGGAAATTCCTCAATTATGAATTATGCAATACTCATAGCCCTTCCTCTGATTTCGTGCACCACATGTATAATTCAAATGATTATACACCTAGTAGTACACTATCCCAAAACTCCAATATCAACTAGGTCTTTCTCAGATATGACATGCATCGGTTAATTATGAGTGAATCTTTAGTTTATTGGTTTATGACTATAGATTACACCCAACTACTACAGGTTGCACCCCACTACTAGATGTCCAAATAATTCCTCCATCATTTGGAACTTGTTTAGCTGACTTTAACTCAGTTAGACTTAATTAAATAATTATAACTCAAGATAAAGTCAACCAGGGCTCTTATGATGTAGGAGACAGTCTAGATGACTCAAGTTAGACCCTCAAATCAAATTGACTGAGTCAAATTAACTTATTTAACTATTGCAAATTGTCATGAGATGAGGGATTACAATTTAATTCAAGGACAAAATCAAATTAGCATTTTCTTGTTGCATTTTCAACATTTCCCTCTCCAAAAAATATAATAAAGTATTCTTAACAATTAGATCTTGATTTAGTCAATATTATTTTATTATTCTCCATTTTTTAGATCAACCCAATACTTCGCTATAAATAGGAGGGTTTTCCATTCATTGTTCACCATGATCATTATCATCATCACCATTATCGTCTCTTTTCATCTAAGCTCCCACTTGAGTTCTACACATTGTTTTGGGTTTTTCACACATTGAGAGAGAGAATCAATTACTGGAGCATCAAGGAAATCAAAGGGCCCATCCCATGAAGGAGGATTTGCAAACCGTTTTTATAGATCTTCTTCACGAGGTGTTATTCATTTAAAAGTATTTCCATATTCGGTTATTACATTGGGTATGCATTGTTGTTTGTTTTTTTTTCCGAGGAAAAAACGAACTTTTTTATAAGAAATAAAAAAGTTACAAGCACATGAGTTAACATTCCAGCATCTTTTGAGATCTTTGAGACCATCATCAGTCCTCAAGGAGAGAGTCATTCTTCCCCTTGAATCATCAAGTCCAACCAAAAAGAAATAAGCACTTTCTCGCTTACGTCCAGCACTGTATCGTTGCCTTCTCAAGACAACTCTGTCAAAACAGTTTTTTAAAACCATATCAAAAAATTTAAACATGGGCCTCCTTTTAACATAGGAAAATGACCCATGGATCTGTTTTTTAAATGTTTGATTCCAGCAATGACTATCCGAAAACAGGAGATAGTAACCATTTAAGTTTTGACTTGTCCGAAAACAGAAAAGTACAGGATTTAAGAAAAAAACGACTCTATAACCAGTATCATGTAACAACAGAGCAGTTTAAGATAAAGATAAAGAGTGAGGAGGGAGATCTGACACATGGATCTAATCATGCATTTGTTCCGTTATCATCCACGAAACCACAGCGAGCTGCAAACCCTCTTTAGAAAACCTATCTGCCTCTTCATTCCTGTCCCTGTATATATGTTCAATGGAAAAAATATTAAAATGGAGCTTTAAGTTTTGTATTTCATCCAGAAGCGGCCTCAACATATAGCTTTGACACCTATATTTCCCCTTGACCCAGTTTATTACATTCAGAGAATCCCCAAAGATCTGAACCGAGAAGATGTTTCTGCTTATTAGCCAGCATAAAAGAAGTTTTAGGGTGGAAAGTTCAGCAAAGTTGTTTGTGCCGGGACCTAAACCCACAGCGGCTTTGAGGGAGTGAGAGGGGCTGATATGAATGACGATTCCAGCTCCTGCATTGTTGTTTTGGGCTGCCCCGTCGAAGTATGCCCATGTAACGCCTTCCCTGATTCGTTCTTCTTTTTTGGGGGCTGAGTTCTGTGATTCTTCAGGTTCCGGGATGCTAGACAGTATAGCTAAGCTTTGTATAGCAATCGCCTCTGCTGGGGTACGTTGTTCTCTGAAGATGCTTCTATTTCTAGCAATCCATATACCTCAGCAGATGATGGGTGGAAGATTCCTTAAGTTCCTCTCTGGATAATGGTTCCACCAATATTCCCAAGCTGTAAGAAAAGTATACCCCTCCCATCTAACATTTCTCCCTAATAACTTTTGCATTTCTTCCCAAACTTTCCTTGCAAAAGGGCAAACGATGAATAGATGATGAATGGATTCAATGTCAGAGAAACATAGAGGGCATCTACCTGGGCCTTGTTTGAATCTAGATTGAAGGATGTCCCAGGTAGGAATTTTCTTTCTTACAACACACCAGGTGAGTAATCTTGTTTTCTTGGGGCACTTCAACTTTAGCAGAGGATTAACCCACCATTATGGGTTAACCCATCCTTTCTTCTTCATTAAGAAAGTGTACCCCATCTTTGGGGAGTAGGCACCAATTTCAACATGTGCCCACACCAGTTGGTCCGGTCTATCCTGGATTCTGACATTTGATCTCTTTAACTCCTGAAGGAAACCCCGCCACTCGTTCCTCCACCTGGGGTCGATTCCTAACTCTTCTTCTGACTTCCAAGCTTGGCCCCAGATGGTGGACTGACCTGAATTTGCAATATGAAGTAGACCATGAATCCCCTTTGAATCAAGGTGAGCATTCAGTTCAGGAGACAGAGCGAAAGAATCATTGCACCCCACCCAAGGGTCTCTTCCTATCCTTACATTTTCACCATTTCCTACCTACCAAGTCAGACCCTGTTCGATAACCTTGAATGCCTCTACAGTGGCTTTCCATATCACAGAGAAATTCCTGCCTTTCTTGTTTGAGTTCCTTATCCAATCTTCTAGGGGCATGGGATCTATATATTTTCGTTTTACTACTCTGGTCCATAGATTCTCAGAAGTTATTAAACGCCAACCGGATTTTGCTGCTAAGGAGATGCTGAAGTCATAGAGATTTTTTATGCCCCAGCCACCCCAATCTTTTGGCCTTGCAATTTTGTCCCATGCCACCCAAGGAAGCACTGAGTCCTCCTTTGATCCTGACCAAAGGAATTTGCTGCAAAGTTTTTTTATCTTGTGAAGGATGCCTTTTGGGATCCATGTCAAGGCTGCCCAGAACACTGGCATGGCCTGAAGGAATGAGTTCACCAGGGTCAGCCTACCTGCCTGCGATAACCACTTGAAACTCCAATGGGAAATTCTTTGTTCAATTTTGGCCACCAGCAAGTTCCAGTCCTGCTTTCTATATGCTTGTTGTTTTAACCAAAAACCCAAATATTTGAAAGGATTCTCCATCTTACAGGCCTTGAAGGGTAAGTGAGATACAATCATGAGCTCCTCCTGTCTGTTGAAACCCTCCAAAATTAGCTGGGACTTCCTGGAATTGAAGGCCTGTTTCTTTCAAGAACAGATCAAGAATACTTTTAAGCTCTTTGATTTCAATTAAAATCCCATTTTAAATAATAAAATATCATCTACAAAAAGGAGATGGGTAATGAACAGATTTACAGCAACTTCTAAACCTTTAACCAAACCTGATCTTTTAGCATTGGAAATCAGTCTGCTGAGACCCTCTGTAGCCAGGAGAAAAATCAGTGGAGAAAGGGGAAATCCTTGCCTCAAACCCCTTTGACCTCTAAAGAATTGGGAGGCGGCCCCGCTTATTAAAACTGCAAAACTTGCATTTGAGATACACCCCATGATCCAGCTTATGAATTCCACCTTGAATCCCAGGTGAGTCAACAGCATCCTGAGATAAGTCCAACTGATTCTGTCATATGCTTTAGACAGATCAATTTTTAGCACAACCCCTTTTGATTTTGAATTTCTGATGCTATGGATGGTTTCCTGTTCCACCCCTATAGCTTCGTGAATTTTTCTTCCATCTAAAAAACCAAATTGTTCCGGTGAGATGCAATTGGATAGAATCAGTTTCAGGCGAATCACAATGGTTTTTGCAATAATTTTGTATACGCAGTTACACAATGAAATTGGCCTGAAGTCCTCGAAAGATTCCGGGGCCTCCTTTTTAGGAATGAGAGCAATGAAGGTTGCATTGAAAGGGGAATAAACCTCACCTTTTCTCCTTGATTCCTCCACCACTTCCGTTAGCTCATCCCCTATCAACTCGAAGAAGTGAGTAAAAAGTTCCACTGTCCAGCCATCCGGGCCCGGACTTTTGTCCTTTGCCATAGATTTTATAATGCTTTCTACTTCCTCCTTTGTCACCTCTCGAAAAAGATCTTCAGCCTCCTCTCCCTCCACAAAATGGGGGAAAGATTGAGCTGTTCTAATAATTTCAGCTAAAGAAACCCCACCTGGGTCTGAGAACAAAGTTTGAAAATGATTCTTCCCCATATTTGACAAAGCCTCAAAAGACGAGGCTTCTCTGCCCTCAGGATCCTTTAGCTTCCAGATTGTATTTGCATTTTTTCAGCCTTTTGCATAGTTGTGGAAAAATTTTGTGTTTTCATCCCCTGCTTTCAGCCATATTGCCCTGCTCTTGAGTCTCCATTCTTCCTCTTTATCCAATAAGATTTTTTCTCTCGATTTCTCAAGAGTTACAATCCTTTCTTTTGACTCTTGAGTGGCGTATGCATCCGCCTCGGGAGCTTCTAGGGCTCGGAGCTCATCATCTATTTTGTTCGAGGCCTCATTTTGATTTTTCCTTCTATTAGATGCCCATTCAACAGTTGCTTTATTTAACCTTTTAAGATTTTCCATGAAAAGGGCTCCTTTATTTCTAGAAGAGTCTCTTCCCGTGTGTCTCCAAGTATTCCTGAACAGCTGGTTAAATGATTCTTCTTGCAACCAAGAAGCATTGAATTTAAAAGGAGCTGCGGGTTTAGGGGGGGGGCTTGGAAAGTTCTAAGAGGATGGGGAAGTGATCAGAATTCCCCCCTTCAGCCACCCATTGCCTGAACATCAGAATATTGGAAGCCATCAAATCACTAATGAGGAAGCGATCCAGCCTTTTTGCTATCCTCTCCTCCCCAATTCGCCTATTCCTCCATGTAGGCTTGGCCTTTATAATTTTTACATCTATCAGCTTGTGGGATAGGAGTAATTGTGTAAAAAAATCTGTTAGGGGATCGATTCTGGCCGAGGGACCCCAAGCCTCCGCAGTCCCTAAGGAAAAATTTAGGTCACCTCCTATTATCAGATGTCTCCCCTTTAACAGATCTTTGGACATGAGCGCATTCCAGAAAGAAGCCCTTAACTGACAGGGTCCATACACATTTACTATCAAGAAAGAGAAGTCGAAGTCAGGGTAAATAACCTCCATGCCCAGTACATTGGGCATTCCCCAATGGCTCAAAATTTTCAATCTGCCATCCCTGCAGCCGATGGAAATACCACCCGAGTGGCCTTCTGCATCAAGGGCTACAAAAGACCACCCCGGGAGGAGAGAATAGAGGACTGGTTCAATTTCTACGGCCCTTCCCAGAGTTTCTTGGAGAAAGACCAGATCCGGGTTATAGCGTGAGATAAGTTCCTTCAAAGCCAGTTTTTTGGGTTTACTGGCTAAACCCCTGCAATTCCATGATAAACAGATCATTTTATAACAGCCTCAGGGGGTTTTGCTGCTCTAAGCGCCCCAGGGATCACCATTTGCTTGCCATCAGCCACATCTAGTTTTGCTTTGAATTGGGCTTTGGACAGATCTGACTTTCTTCCTCTGCCCTTTTTATGAGAAGTTTTTGATGAAGAAGGACCCAACCCACCCACAGGATCCCCCAAAACAGGGGGGGGACAGACTTTTTGCTAAGGGATCTAAGATTATAAGTGCGGCCAGGGGTGGAACCCCTGAGACCGGGATTTCTAATGAAATGACTTCACGGTTCAGATCAATTGAGGGAATTGCATCAGTTATTTCTTCAATGATTGTAATGACATATTTGCATTTAGGAGCCAGAGGAGAATCCATAGAAGGGAGTACAATCTTTGATTCAGGAGAAACGACAGAGATTTGAGGGTCTGATTGCTTACCGGGTGGTATATTAGCTGTGGGCTCAGAGATCCCCACTAGAGTTTTTTCGAGGTCGTTCTGGTCTTCGGCTGCAATGTTCGGGTCTCCTTCAGTCTATGGCAGAGCTTCATCCTCCTGGGCTTGAACCCCTTCCATGGGCTTGTTCTCTGAGTTGTCCTTCGTCGCCAAGTTTGGTTCTTCCCTCATGCTCCGCTCCCACTGCTCGAATGATTTATGAACCCTCCTTTTGTGCCTCCCCAAAGGGCAATCCTTGCCAGATGGCCGTGCTCATGGCATCTATGACACCTGAATGGTAGCAGTTCATAATCCAACAACTGTTCAAAGACATATTCTCTGTATTGCAGATTTATCAAGTCCACTAGCCCTTCGCTTGGGTTCAGAAGCACTAATATCCTCGCTACTGCCCTTTCGTGTGTGTCTAGAAAAGATTTGTCCACTTCCAAGAACGTACCCAGAGTATTCCCGATTGAAGAAAAGACCGAATCCACCCAAAGGAAAGGTGGAAGAATAGGTGCCCTCACCCAGACGGGAAATTCCTCCACTTTTTCCTTGGACGCATTGAAGAGCAGAGACCATCTTTTGAAAAAGACTGGTCGTTTCCCAATAGCCCAATTTCTTCCTTCAACCCATTCCATGGCTAATTTGCTATCAAACCTGATCATGAACCACCCTTTGACCATAGTTGCAGTTTTGAAGGACTTTGCCGGAGTCTCCTTCCAGTGGCTCTCCGCCCACTGCTGTAGAAATTTTCCGGAGACAGGGCGACCCCTTACACGACCCACGAGTGTGCTCTCTGCCACTTCCAATGCATCTTCTACTTGTACATCCATACCCAATAATAGGTTTCCTACTAACCTTCTCGCTTTTAGAGATTTCGCCTTCTTTCGCTTACCCCCAACCCTCTCTCGTTCCAAATCCTCCTCTCTCACTATGCCTGGAGCGTCTGGTTCCTTTAGTGTTCCATACCCATCACTCGCCGAGGGGATACCGACCTTTTCTGGGGGTAATTGACTCGGTGCTCCTATTGGGATTCCTTCCTTGCCAGTGTAAATGCTCCCCTTCTCTTCCGACCCCCCAGTGATAGCTTTTGGGACATCATTCCCCTGTTTAGAAACCTTTCCAACTTCGGAAACAAACCCCTTGTTTACCGGGCCGCCTGTAAACAAGTCCTTTGAGGAAATGGGTCGAATAACAGCCAAGGGGCCGCTTCTTTCCCTATCTTCTCTATCCGGGCCTTGAAAACTACCTATTGAACTCCATAAACCCTGTCTGGAATTGAAATTTCTAATATCTTCAAGGCCGCCCAACGGGCTAAAAATCTTCGAAGGGGATAAAATCTTACCAACTAGGAGACCTTTCTCTGTCTGTGGGCATTCCTTCTCTAGTACTCCTGAAACTCCTGCGCAACCACCAGATTTGCCAAGCGCACCAGGCGAAAACAGACTCTGCTCCAAAGAAGATTTTGGCGCTTTACTGCTCCATGGACCTCCGGCTAGGAAAATGGTTGATACAGTGTTTCCACCCTGTCCTAAGAACTTATCCAGGTTTTGCTCAGTAACATCCTTACCCCAGACCGAAGGAATGTCTTCTGGGGCTGGGTCTAAGTCCACCGCGTCATTGTGGAAAACCATGGTTACTAAACTGTGGTAAAAACTGACACCTCTCAGGCACCCATTATCCGAAAAAAACGCTCCCAGCACCGACAGTGGTTAAAACACCGGGATGTTTATGGTAAAACTCAGTTGAAAACCCGTCTCGGAACGCTGTTACAGAGGTAAACCCTCAAGGGAAGGTTGTCGAAACAAAACCGCCAGTGTGAATACCTTCCAAGGCTTAACCGAGGGATACCAAGGAAAGTCCGCCCTCTTGACAGCTGCTAGGGTACCTCGTATACGCGGAACCGCTGAGGATCTGCCATCCGTCCTCACCATACCAGCTAGTCGGCGTAGAGTAGGCTGTCTGTGTCACCTAGGCCAGAGGCCTAGGGTTTCAGGATCGACCCCTGCGCCCTCTGTCCATCGTCCCATCAAAAATTATGTTATTATTCGCATTGTTGTTTGTTGTTCTGGATTGCATGTCTTTTTGTTTTAGGTTTTTCTTGTCTTATTATTGCATATCTAAAGTGTAAGCAACCATAAATTGTTGTTTGGGTTACTTGTCACTAGTGACTTAAGTGAGATGTTTTTGGTACACCTTCCAAGAAATTTCATACTAACAATTTTGGATGCTTCTCAGCTGAGTTGTTGCAGTAGAAATAGTAACAATGAGAGGGAGCGTTAATTGTGTTACAATACATTCCATTGGGGTAGGATTGGGATTGAGCATAATCCTTTTCTCGCTAAGGGGGAGTCTTGAAATTGTAATAATAAAAGGCTTCATTTTAATTGTGCCTTAGTCAAATGGAGAAATTTGAATTTCCACATAAGCAACATGACTTGGATTGTAGTTAGTTGGACTGACATGGCCTTGTATCCGAGTTAAATAAGTAAATTTGAGTTTGTATGCTAGAAGTAGAGTCGTGCATGGGTTGATTGCTAAAATATAGAAATCTAGTGGATTTATTGTTAGTTAAACTCAGTGAACTGAGCTCTAGTATTTAGAGGAGTCAGTAGGAGTTCAGTTGAGTATTTATAATAGTTTTTAACTCACTAATCTCTCAATTAACTGGTCAATTTACTAAAAATAGCCCTATTCATGCATGGAATTTGAATTTCCTAGTTGGAGTAGATGAAAAGGTGCATCGTAATTATAAATTGTATACTAGTTGAGTGTACCGACATTGTATGGACTAGGTGATCAATTCCTTTAGGAATTGTGCAAGGAAATAGGGAATTATCCTATTTTTTAGATGATAATTTCCTCAAGGATTTCACAAGGAAATAGGAGGATAACTGAAGCCTATTTTGGCTAACTATTGGTCATATCAGGTCAATGAGCAGGATATTAGAATTCCATTGTAGGGTATGCTTCAGGATTGAAGCAAGACATTGTAATTGATCCACATTCTCATACAAATTAATGAAAAGCAGCGGACAAGTTTTTCCTAGTTGGTTTCCCCTATAAAATATTTATGTTCCTTATGTTTTCATGGTTGTATTTCATTGCATGTGTTTCTATCGTGTGTTTTCCTTTCCGAATAATAGTAGAAGAAATTTGTATCTCTTGATTTCAATTCAATTTCATTAGTAGTGGAAAATTTCTTTCAATTTCCACATTCAAAGTGGAAAAAATGGATGAATCAACTCAAGAGAACATTTTTATCAGTGGGACCCAGTTTGAAAAATTGGGGTCTTAAACCTTTCAAGAGAATTTTCAGGAATCAAATGGAATTTTTTGGGGTGAAATATTTCTACTTTAACTTTAAACTAATTTTCCTATTCCACACGTAAAGATGTTTCAAACAATACAATAATCACCTCAATCAGAGTTCATATGCAAAAGTTATTCCATTTGGAAGTTGAACTTTGTGTTTTCTCTATCATAGTTTGAGAGGATGCCATGTCATCCATAATTACTCATGGAAAAGGGGCTATCCATGTGATCATGATGAATAAAACTCTAGAAAAATCAATATTGTAATGCTAGTTAAGAGTTGAATGAGCCAAACATAACCACTAGTAGGCTTTCAGGGTGTATTATAACTAAGCCACTAGAAGGAAAACATGTTCTATTATTTTTTAGTACATCTTGTTCCATAGAGAATCAAAGTATCCAAGATGGATAGGGAGCGAGAACACAAAGAGGATTTGTGCACTGTAGTAGGCCACTAGCTATATCCCTTACTTCTTTGTACTCATAGCCATTTTCTATACAAAGAAAGAGAGTAGAGCTACCTCACCACCCAATTGGGTTTTCTCTCAAAATGGTTTCCCAAGATATATCATATGTCAATGGTGGTTTGTGAGTTGTTATTTCATTGTTCTCTATTTTTGGCATGATTCTAATTTTCATGCATACACAATAAACAAAAAATTATAGATCTATAAATCTAAAGAGAAATAAACCCTCATATTGTACATGAGTTATACATTTAGATATAATATTAAATCAGATATGTTGTGACCAATTTTCCAATGAAATGCCCATGGTAGTTTATGGATCATCGAAACTTTCATGTGGTAGTCCCTAATTAGACATAACTACGTTTGGGTTCCATTATCCACTTTTCCCTGTAGCGAGTGGCTTGCTCACTTGTATATTTGATTATTGATTTTAAGGTATATCAACAACCTAGATTCTAATTAGGATGGAACATGCACTAAGGTTATAGTGATGTTGTGTGCTTGAGGAATATAACAACTAAGAATGCTTTAATCTAACATCCCAGATGTATATAAAGATAGAACATGTACCATAGATAAAGTAGGGGGTGTGCACTTGATAGATATAATGGATGAGATCACTCTCCATCATTGGTCTAGATCATCCATTGGATTTCTATTTGTGTAGGGTATAAAATATACTTTCCTCCCCAATGGATCTAACAACTATGATTTATCTCCATCTCCAAAATCACTAATTGGGCTCCAACTTGAGTGGGAAATAAAACAAAATTACACCCCTGATAGATTCAAAAACCATGATCAAACAAGATCAAAAGTCCATAATCCATATCAAGTGGAAAATAACATGGACTTTTATGGCATGTAATCCACTTGATGGATCTAAGAGTATAGGATTTTTAATTTGGATGGTAGATATTCCTATAAGGAGAAAAGGAATGTCACGGTTAACAGAGCGAAAAATGCCCGAAGGATCAAATGACCATCATTACATGATATCAACAATTCTAGGGCACTTTGAGTGGAAAAAATCACAACACTTCAACACACCGCATTCACCCTACAATATCTAGTCACACCATGGTATTTCACTTTGACTCCTCACTTGCTAACCTAGTTGCCATCTAGCATTACCACCTTACCACTGACATCATAATTTTTTTATTTTTTTTATTGTTTACTTTATTTTTTTATTTTAATTTTAAAATATGATTTTTCATTAATAATAATTGTTTTCCCAAAAAAAATTGTCTGTGTGGATTTTACCATCTCCATTGCTAAAATTCACTCATCACTTCACAAATTCCAAGATTGCAACCATAAATTTTACCATTCACATTTATCATTCTTGTGGACCTTATCTCAAATTGAGAATTTCATCCATCTCTAATCCCTATGAATTCTTTCAAATGGTTTCCTAACAACCTATGATTTGCCTTGTAATGAATCTTGAACCATATGGCCCAAGTGTTGTAATCTTTGGATTTTATACCACTCTGTAATGTTCCCAACCCCATGTTGCCACCTGTTATCACTCAGGTTGTTCCCTGCTTCCTATAGGGAATACGGCCGAGGTAACCACTAACCAGTCTTTTAGTTACAGGTCCTAGCCTACCTGCAACCAGAGAGGGCTCTCTCTTTATAGTTTAGCATTGTTTTGGGGTGATTTTAGGCTAGTTATGGTGCATTGATTTAGTTTTATATTTGGTTGGGTGGTGAATTCAAACAGAGCTGGTGTACAGATTACAAAGCAGTCTGAACCATTGGACAATGGAGTTCATGATGGTGTACTGCTGAAGTATTTCTTTGAGGGAAGGGTATTGCTGCAAAGCCAGATAGGCATTTTGTGGAACAATTATTCAAATTTGGGTTATGAAAGCATGAGATCAGTGAGTGAAAGGCATTCAAGAATCTTTCACTATGCTAATTGGGGGAGAAGGTGGGAGTATTGTTTAAGAGCAGTTAAGAATTCCTAAACAGTATCAATAGCGAGAGAATTAGTATAAATATGAGCAATTAAGATGTCATATCCATGGCTAATTCTGAAGAAAACATATTTAGAAACAGAGATTGAGCAGAGGGTGTATTTAAACAAGTCCTAAGCTATTCTTTTTCCCTGTTTCTATGATCATGAAACATATGTGAAATTTATGCATACACAGAAAGACAAAACATAGTTCAGAGTAACTTATTGTTCCATTAAGTGACACAGGAATTCTGCAGCGTAACACAGTCCTTCATTTCCACCTTCAGATAGTACAAAGACTAGGAACTTCACCAGCAATTTATATTAGCAAAAAGTCTGAGATATACAATGCAGCTCTTCAGAGAGAGATTCACCAAAACTGACCCCCAATATGTTCTATGGGGGGATATATATACAAAAATAGGAGATAAAATATCTAGATGATGAGTCATTGTGTAATAAATTACATCACCAACTCTGTCAAAGAAGTAAATGAAAGAAATAACTGCAACAGTTAATATTGGTGTGGCAGCTGTCTTTTGTCAGACAAGTTTTGACTTTTTTGGATCAACAAAGTTGGTTGTAGCTGCGTCTTTAATCTGCGTTTGCTGAGCACGTTGTCTTAGTGCTTTGCTGAGTCACTGCCTTGATGCTTTCTGTAGTACCTGTGTGTTTGATTCTTTGTTGACCTATACTGTGACTGAGATCTGAAGCTGACAAAAGGAAGAGTAGACCAAAATTACCTGGGCAATACTTCCAGCATTGCTTGCCCCCAATCAGCTGGAGGTAGCTGATGTCTCCTTATATTTATGAGTGTTTCATCTGCTTCAGTATATCTATAGAAATTTGGAGACACTTCAAACAGATGATTAATCTCATGCTCAATAAAAAATAGATTCTCCAATTTGTCATATAGAGATTGCCCAGAGGGAGGTCTTACTTCATCTGTGGAGCTGGTAGATGTTGTAATCTGATTTTCAACATAATTGTTGATTCTAGTGGTGCATTGCTCACAGGACATCAGTTTTCCAGCACCAGTCACTAGGCTGGGTAATCCTCTGCTTTGCAATGCTGTTATTTTTGTCATGAAATCATTTACTTCTACCTGCATCTCCTGACATTTCCTTTCCAGAGTCTGTGTGAAATTTCTCAAGGTCAGCACTTTCTTTGTTGTTAGGATAGTGTCTGTTCGACTCTATATGTCCAGTGCTGCCAATTCTTCCTTGGTGTGAGTGTTAAGGAAATGAATCATCTTGTTGGCTTGCTCAGGCATAATCCCCAATGCTGCTTTGGCCTTCTAAATTTCAAATTGAGCCATGCCTATTAATTCAATTTGCTCATGTATAGCCTGTATTGATCGCCATTGGTCATTGATTGATTGGCCAATTTTTTCCCACAAAATCTTTTTGATCTCAGCCAGAGTTTTGTCTAGAGATAGTTCTTTTTCTAAGGCCTTCACTTTGGCCTCTAGGGCTTTTATTTCCCTTTGCTTCTCGGCCACTGTCATTTTGGACTTATCATAACTGGCCTCTAGTTTGGCCAACCTTTCTTTGGCCTCTTTTACCTCTGTCACCTGAATTTCAAGCTCCTTGACAGCTTTCATTAGGTCCTCCATACTCATACTGGATTCTGGTGCTATTGTTGTTGCTGCTGTAGCATCTGTAGTTGATGTAGCCGTTGTAGATGTTGGAATGGCAGGAGGGGCTGCTGCTGTTTGTGTATGAGGAGCAGGGCCAAGAGTTGTAGATGTTTGAGGGGGTTGGGAGGTTGACTCCCCTTTTTTATCTTGCAGGGCTTTTTCCAATTCCACCTCCATCTGTAGTATTCTTTGATTCATCTTTAGAAGCAAATCCATGGTCTCATCAACCTATTTTTCCTGTACAAGTTCTGCAGTTTGAGGGTGAATGGTTGCAGGCAGCTTTGCCTGCTTTCTGAGTGCAGCAATATCAGCCTCCTTCTTCTTCATAAGGGCCTTGATACCCTTTGGATCCTTAGGATCATGTCCTAGATCAACAATAATGTCCTCCAACGTTTTAATTTGGTTATCCTTGGAAGTAGAGGACATCCTTTCAAGATCTAATTGAGTATTTGTATTTTTCAATGACTCTTTTAACTAATGGGCCAGCATGGCCTTGTCTGCAAATGTGGCATAGACCATTTCCCCTGTTTGCTTATGAAGTTCAATTTGATCCATGGGATGTATGTCCTTGGAGAGGACTTCCATGTTTGTCTTTATGTAGTCTGCAAAAGATTTGGGGTATGGAACTTTAGGCTTGAAATGAGTAAAAATCATCTTGTCCTCCTTGATATCATAAGCTGCCATCAATCTTTGTTGCTTGGAGGATGTTTTTTTCAAGAATTGATCATAAAGTTGTATTCTTAATAATTCATTTTGTGCCTTGATTTCCATAAAAGTTCCTTTGATACCAGCTGGTTGCTTGCCCTGCTGCCTGGAAGAAGACACCTTTGTACTATGCTGCATACCCTGTTCCTACTGGAATGAGCTGGTAGCAGTCTGCTAGCTGGATTCTCTCTCTTTGTTTTGGCTCTCTACCATTTCTTCATCGATTTCTTCTTCAGCCTGAGGATCAATTCTTTGCCTCTTGTCTTCTGGTTGTTGTGTTGACCCACTTGGAGGTGTGGGCTCCTCTCTATCTCGTTTCTTACCCATCTCCTCATTAAGAGGAGTTTTCAAGATTGGAATTTGTGATGTTTCGGTAGATGGGCTTGCCCTTGACTCTGATCTTTGGAAGTGGTGGGTTGTTCTGTCTCTGTCTCCTGCTGTGCATCCATCACTTCCTTTCCCTTTGTTGTAGCTGTTGTTGTTGTAGATACTTGCTAGGCAGTTTGTGCAGCTGCGGCTGTGGAGGTGCTTTCCCCGAATTGGAGTGGCGGCTTGAATGTCACCTGGTGAAAAGAATTCAAGTCAAGAGTTTTTTCTAAATCTTTGACATTTTGCTCCATTATCTCTACTTGAGTAAATTCTTCAATTACTGTGCCTGGCATCCACTCATCTTTGTTGGCATATTGCTCAATTTGTGGAATTGGACAATGCTTATAGGCTAACAGCCTATATTTGACTCTTCTAGCATTGATAAAGCCATCAGGGTCATAAGGGACCCACCAGAAACTCCTTTTCAGTTTGAGTTTTTGCCCCAGTATTTGATCAGCCTCTTTCCAACCATCTTTCTTGTTCATGATAAAGGGGCCTAGATGGTCTTTGAATTTTAGATTAGCTTTCTTCTTGGCACTATGAAGATGAGTAAGATCTAAATTAATGAGTTGCCTATAGTATTCTAGGGCAAACAATCTCATGGGTACATATCTTGGGAGCCTGTAGGGACAAAGCTCACAACCATAGATCCTGATGACAGTGTGATTTTGGTATAGATACCAATCACCTATTTTATAATTCTTGGACAACTGCAATATTTTCTGCAAGTCATTTGAAAACCTAGGAGGAGGAGTTCTTTTCAAGAGACATGAGACTGGATAAACAAATTGGTCAATGAACTCACAGTAAGAATATGGAGAATTCCGAACTTGAAAAACTAAAGACTAAAAGATAACAGACCTCCTTTCACCCTGTGAATCTAGCTTTCTAATGGGGCATTGGAAACAGTATGACTGATATTACATGAACAGGTGATAGATATATGATGAATATTTGAATACTACCTCCCTGTCTAGCTTTAGCAGTTGGTCATGTATTTTATTGGCAATGAACTTGGCATAGTTATATTTGACAGTAGGGGGCTTTCCAAGGCTATATGCAGACAAAAGGACCAACACTGTTTTATCAATATGCTCACTTGTTGAGAAACCCAACACAGAGGATATCATGTCCACAAGCAGCTTGCCTACCTCATTGGAATTTACATACAGGAAAGGAGGTGGCCTTGTAGGTTGGCGGTTTGCTCTCATGAAGGTCTTGGCAATTCTAGTAATCTCAGTGCTTGAGAGTTTTGGGACGTCATCCAGCAGGTATTTGATGGAAAAAGGGATGAACAATTGGGTCTGCTTGAAATTGAGCATTTGATTAATGGAATCAGGAGTTATATGAAAGAGTATGCTCCCATATGGAGACTCGATAGCTCTGAGGCTTGGGTCATAATTTTCAGCACATAGGTGAATTATTTCAGGAAAAATATTTACAGAAGGCAAGAAATAGATGGGCAAATTTTACTCCCAGATGCCATACATGTCACTGTTGTTTAAGTAGCTATTCCTCAACTGGCAGAAGGTCTGTAAGTGGTTTCTTTCCCCAACCAAATCTTGAATGAGGGAATCACTGTCAACTAAAGGCAGTGCCTCAAGTTCCTTGTTAGGTGCATTGTTAGGAGCAACATTTAGAGCAGCTGGAGCAGCCATATTGAAATCTTTTGTGTTGATACTTGGGGCTAGGATTCAGTATAATTATTGCAGACTGCAAAGTGAATTTGTATTTGGCAGTGGCTTTAGCTGTTTGTAATGTGTGTCAAAGGAGAGATTACAAAGTTTCAACAGACTTTATCTCTGGTTGACAAACTTGTGGGGCAACTGTAGGGAAAAATAAAGTTTTCCTTGAGCTGAGCAGGTGGACTTTTAGAGAGAGAAGTTTGGTGAGAGTGGGTAATGAACAACTTTGAGGACCTGTGTTGGCAGCACAGGCTCTTAAAGCCAATTTTTCAAGTGAATTTCGCGGACTGACGCCGGTTTACTGAGCTTTGTGGGTAGAAGGTGTTAACCAGAAAGTTCAGACAACAAGTAGGTGCATAATTGGTTCAGTGTGGGTGATAGCAGACTTTTATGCCAGTAAAAAATGGATCAAATGGTGAAAACAGGGGTAAAAAGGTTGACTGTGGACAAATACCTGGTTTTCACGACGCCGAGGGCGTTGAGCTGGAACAATGGTGAGTAATTGAGTTGAATTTGCAGGTGGCAGCAGCTCGGACGGTCAAATTCTAGGTTGGGCGACAAATCGATGTGAACGGCATGCACAACGCTCCCAAAACAAGCAGAAAAATGATATAAAACAGTCCTTTTTGCATTTTTTTATGTAAATTTAGGACGTTTTGGCGCTTTTGGTGCTTTTTGGCGATGATGTCAGCATGACATCATCGGCAGGTCCCAGGTACGGAAGTATGATGTGGACCTCTGACATGGGGGGTGAGGTGGCACAGGACATGGTAGCATGACGTAGACGTGGGTGGATTAGGTGGCAATGTCACGGAGGCAGGGCGCGGATGCGGGCGGTGACGTTAGACATGACGTGGTGCTGACATCGGGGCGGAGGGCGGTATCCGGTTTTCTCCTTGCACCACCTTTCGGCATGAGCGGTATCGGGGGAGGGGCCTCCGAACACCCTGGGAAGGCAACGCGTGGCTTTGGTACGACGGCAAAACCGCCAATCCCCCGGACGCTAAACATTCGTCGGCTTGTGGGTGAAAATGACCGCCCACCCTTGGATCTGGGGGGCCGACGATCGGACGACTGGCGGCGGTTACGAGGTGGCAAAAGGTTAACTGTGGAGCCCGCCAATTAAAAAACATTAAAAATAATGGCGAGGGTGGGTTTAAACTTTGGTTTGGCGAGGTTATAATGTGCGCCCATTTTATATTTGTTTATTTCAAACATTACAAATGAATACATTAGCGCGGGAGGGATAAAAACAAGGTTTGTGAGTGGGGGGCACTACGGTAATTGATTTTACCCAAGGTTTTAATGAAAACCCATAGTCTTTAGGGTGGGGGAGGGTTAATATTAGTCCCAAATGGACTAAATATTTCCCAAGACTAACTTATATAGCTATATTGCTATGGGGTGGGATATTAAATAGATTTTTGGGATTGCATTAGCTATTGTAGAATTAGGGAAGCGAAGCAATGTTAAGGAGCTAAATAATAAAATTAGCTGTCAATATGACTTTGTGAGGTGAAAATGCAGGGGAAAATGCTAAGCCCATGAAATGAAACTTAGTGACATTACAGAAATGGAATTCAGAATAGTGATTTTACAAAGAAATGTGGCTTCTTTTCCTTTAGTCAACTGAGAATTTAACTTGGAATTGGTACTAGAATGAAGTGAAATAAGACTGTTGGGCAGATCACAAGGTCTTTGGGGAGTGTTAGTAAATGATCTTTGGGGGAAAAGGGAAATTAGTCATGCTTCCATTGTTATGTCATCAAACCTCTGCCATGGTACCAATACCTTGAATGGGATGAGTTCTTCTTTGATGAGCCAAATGGTAATGGATTTTTATTTCTGCAACCTCACACTACCTACCCAACTTAATAATCCTAACATTTTTTCTTCACTTTAACTGGGTGCACTTAGATTAGCAAACCCTGATTATCCTCTTTTTTTTTTACTGCCCTCTTATCTAAATCTACCCTTATCTCTTTGAAGGACCCAGATTAAGCAGTTGGGCTCCTTCATTTCTCTACGTAGCTAGTCATTTGCCAAGTTTGAGCTATTTGGACAGGAATCATTCTCTATTCTGCAACAAACAATTTAAACATGCCATGGTCCAGATTGAACTGTTGGGCCATCCATTAAGTATGATTAGGAGCAATATTTGCACATTGTGATGCTGCCAATGAGATTGTACTGGCATTTTGACTGGCCACTTTCCTGGTCTTTGATTTGGGGTTCATTTTCACTATTTTTTCTGACCAATTGATTTTCTTGCCTTTTCATTATTCTTTTAAGGCATACCCTCTTTTCATCTTTTAATTTTCCTATTATGTATACAAAATATGGAACCTTTGCAAAATGCAATGATGAACATATTTAGCCTTTCCACTGTCAATCATGAAAAATGAAACCTATTGGTATAGGAACCTAATAGTGGCTCCACTTGGGGATGGCTTTCCCTGGTGGAAAGCCAAGAACAGCAGGTCAAATGGCCTTATCTTTCAATTCTTGCTGCAGTGAACCTTCCTTATCATGGATACCTTTGACCTGAATCTTATCAACTTGTGTGTAGTATATTTAGACCTGTTTTGTGCAATAATTAACACTTTGTGTCTTGTTGATTTGTCCAACTGCTTATCATTAGTGTTATATTAACAGGACTTCCTTCAGATTTGTTGGTGGAATATTCAACATATATGCCTCACTTGATACAGTTCGCTGATCTTTCTTCAAAATTTGTTGCACTTGGGTTTCTATCTAATCTGCTGTAAATGAAAAATGTTGAAAATACAAATATTTATGTACAACATGTAATTATGTTTTGTTCATGGATCATAATAGTGCTTGAGCATTCTCCCATTCACTGGGCCTTCCTCATTATTTGAACCATCCAGACTCTTTAGAAAAAAGGTGTTATTCCCTTGTACAACTTGAATCACAAATGGTCCTTTCCAAAGAAAATCAAACTTGCCATGTTTCCCTTTGTCTTCCCTCCTAGAATCCCATTTTATTACTTTGTTTCCTATAAAGAAGTCTTCAGATATTTTTCTTTTGTCAAACATCTTTTTCAGCTTCTCTTGTAGAACCTAAGTTCTATGATACACTTCTTCCCTTGTTTGCTGCAAGTGAATTGTTTGATTGATCCTTCTCTAGGTGTCATTAGGTTCTGCTTGTATCTCCTGCAACAATTTGATCACAGGGATCCCAAGGGATTAAGGGAAAACAGCTTCCAGACCATATACCAATTCATATGGACTTGTACCAATAGATCTTTTAGTGGTCAATCTATCTGCCCATAGTGCATTTACCAGCTTCTTATGCCAATTTTGTTTGTTCTCCTCCAAGATATTTTTGATGATGTTAATGAGGCTTTTGTTGGAGGACTCAGCTAGGCCATTTCCTTGAGGATAATAGGTTGTGGAATGACCTAGGGCAATATGATATTTGTGACAAAAACTGATCATTCTTTTGGATTTAAAGGCAGCTGCATTGTCTGTAATGATTTTTTCTAGGCAGCCAAATCTAGACAAGATATTGGTTTCTAGGAATTTCATGATGATTGAGTCACTGGCTTGTCTACAAGGTATGGCCTCTATCCATTCGGTGAAGTAATCTGTAGCTGTCAAAATCCATCTATGTTGGCTAGAGGATGAAGGGTGAATTTCCCCAATGAAGTCTAAACCCCATTGTTGAAATGGTTTTTCAGTTGAAATAGGTTTGAGGGGTAAAGGCAGCAACTTTTTCTTTCCTTCAAAGATCTGACATTTATGACATGACATCACAAAATTTTTTGAATCAGCAAACAGGGAGGGACAATAAAATCCAACCCTTAAGATTTTATCAGCTGTTGATTTCCAATATAGGTGCCCTCCACAATCCCCTGCATGAAATTCTCTAAGAACTTTATCAGTTTCATCCAAGGTTAAACAATTAAGCAAAATACCTTCATGATTTTTCCAAAATAATACATTATCTATGATACAAAACTTTGAGGCTTTCATTTTCAAAAATCTCTTTTCGGTCCTGGATAACCCTGGAGGAGCTTGCAGGTTTAACAATACAAAACATATGTCAGTATACCAAGGTGATTGTAAGAAGGCCTGATTGATATGTGGAGTCACCATCTCCTGTTCGTTATCCAATTCATTGACGTCAAGGGCTTGGAAATTGGTTTCAGTCATTATTTTAGCTAGCCCTTGTCCTTTTATAAGTTTTGTTGGCTTAATCTCTATGTCATATTCCAAAATGTTGGCTATCCATTTTCCCCTTTTACCTTCAATTCCCTCTTGAGTTAAAATGTCTTTGACCACTGCATTGGGAACATATGAAATTATGTGAGAGTACAAGATATAGATTCTAAAATCCTTTATGGCCTTTACAAGGGCATATGCTTGCTTTTCCATGATCTGGTATTTAATTGGGGCATCTCTAAGGGATCTGATGAAAAAAGCAATGGGTTTCTCACATCCTGAGTCATCCTTTTGTAATAAGACAACAACAATTGTATGTTCAGATGCAAAGGAAAAAATTATAAAGTCTCTGTCGAATCTAGGACTTGTGAAAACAGGTTTTCTTGTTAAAGCTACCTTGATTTCCTCGAAGACCTGCTTGGCTTCTACTGTCCATTTGACTTTGGCATCTTTCTTGAGCATGTTACTCAACAATCTTATTAGTTCGGCCAAGTTAGGAATAAATCTTCTTAGGAAATTGATCTTTCCTAGAAAAGCTTGTAATTCTTTGATGTTTCTTGGATGAGGGACTTGAAGGATAGCTTGAATCCTATCAGGGTCAATTCTTATACCATCTTTTGAAATTATATGACCTAGGAGTTTGCCTTCTTCTAGGCCAAATAGTAATTTCTTTGGGTTCAAAGATATGCCATGTTTTCTGCAGATTACGAACACTTGTCTGAGATGTTCTAGATGTTCTTGGTCTGATTTTGAGAAAGCTGTGAGATCATCAAGATATATGACTAAAAAGTCATGAATTTCTTTAGTGAAGGCTATGTCCATTGCCCTCTGAAATGTGGCTCCTGCATTCTTGAGTCCAAAAGGCATTTTGACATATTTAAAGGTTCCCCAAGGTGTAGTAAAGGTTGTTTTATCTTGATCATCTGGGTGAACTAGAATCTGATTGAATCCTGAGAAACCATCCAATAGTGAGATCCTTGAAGCTCCCACTACCCTCTGTAAGATGTGATCCATTTTTGTAAGGGATAGTGGTCTTTCAGAGAGACTTTGTTCAAATTTCTCAGGTCAACACAAAGTCTTATCTCCCAAGTTTTCTTTCTTGTGGGTACAAGGTTTGAAATCCATTCAGAAAATCTTATAGGTGCAATAATTCCAGCTTCGTACATTCGTTTCACTTCCATTTCAATTAGGGGAAGAAGGACTGGATTCACTCTCCTCAACTATTGTCTAAAAGGTTTCTGGTTTAATTTCAAGGGTATAGTATGTTGGATGACTAAAGTATCATAGGATTTGAGGTCTTCATAACTCCAGGCAAACACATCTTGAAACTCTTTAAACAGTTCAATGTATTTTGATTTCTTGTCTAGAGGTAAGGTTCTGGAAAGCTTTATCATTTTGGGATTTTCAGTGGTCCCAATGTTACACTCCTCAATTTCTGCGTTTATAGGTTGCATCTTTGGCTTCTTAGGGATGTCATTTGAGTCAAAAATGTCTTATAAAGGAGTTAAGCCTGTGGGCAGGAAATTATCCTTTAGTTCAATTACTTCAAATTCTTCTTCAATGATTTCATCAAAGTCTGCTTGCTTTAGCTTCTGCAAATTGGCACAGTCAAAAGTTGTTGGATGCAACATCACATTTGCTATTTGAGCTGATATATTAGTTTTCACTTTATCAGTTTGTTGTTTATCATCCCTAGTGCTTGTGTCTATGTTTATGCTTGAGAATTCTTCTTTCATGGTTAGAAAATTATTTATCTATGTATCATTATCAAATACTTGCCAATTCTCTACATTATCTTGGACAACAGGTCTGTGTTTAATCTCAGCAGTGAACTGGTGGTTAGGCCCAAAAGGGAGTTTACAGGTGCTTGCAAAAGTTGTCAAACTATGTGCATGTAAGTTATGGCTTCTAGGTATTTTGGTAAGCTGAAATTCCAAGAAGCGACTGAGTAACTCAGTTGTTGCTGCTCTGTAAGACCTTAGCCTAAGATCATTTGTAACAAAATTTCCCTTCATCTGTTGTATAATTAGATCTAAATCACCTAAAATGGAAGCTTTGGTTATCCTAAGACTCCTAATCAGTTTGAGACCTAGCAAAAGGGCTTCATATTCGGTCATGTTGTTTGTACATATGAAATTAAGTCTATATGCATGACCTTGAGCATGGTAATTCTGTGTATTGTGTATCCAAACCCCTGCCCCTGCTCCTAGTTTGTTCACTGACCCATCAAATTCTAAATACCACAAGATTTCCTGATCAATGCTTCTTTCAATAGGTTCACAAGTTTGTTTAGTGGGCAGGTCTGGCTTTTGTAATTCATGTGATATATTAGTTGGCTTTGTTGTCTTAATCATATCAATGATCTTTTCATCTTGGGAACTGGACTGCTCGTTTATATTCCTTGTTTCTGTTGTTTTTAGGAGCTTGACCTCAGTTTTAGGACACATATCAGCATTGTATAATATAAATGAGTCCATGTCTGAATGAATGGAGTAGACTGGGAAGTTTTGGGGCTTCTCTTGACTGCTGACCACATATTTCATCAATGTTTCTCGGTATAATCTCTTTGGCTAGCCAAAGACTGAAATTGTGGCATATGACATGTGTAGCTGCAAAGATCCTTGGAGTTTGGCACCCCATGATCTGGATAAAAGCATACCATACTTGGGTGGAATGTCAGCTACTACCACATCCATCAAAATTGTTTTAGTTGGGTATTGGACTAAGGGTACACAAAGGTCCTTGATAAGGCCTAGACATCTTACCTGACTAGAATCAAATGAAAACAAGTCTTTATAAGGTCTTGTGATGTCTAGATCAATTTTTTCCATTACTGACTTGGGCATTAGATTATGGGAGGCACCTGAGTCAAACATGGCATTGTGTAATACTTTGTCATGAATGTTTAGGCTTACATAAAACGGAGAGATACCTCCATCCACTGATTAGCCATTGACTTCCGAGCCAAAAATCAATTCCGGTTGATCATCAAGAACATTAACTGCATCCATATTCTCTGGTACTTGTAATGACCTATTGATTTGTTGTCTAAAGACCTCATGTTTGGCTAGTTCAGAAAGAGGAATGGCTATTTTAAGCTTGCCAATTTCCATTTCTAAATTGAAAGGCTTCTCCACCTGAACCTTTATATTTTGAGCAACAAATTTTTCTTTTTCTGCTGAGCTTTGGGTGTCCTTCTCTTGAGTAGGTACACTATTATGAGGTATGTCTAAGTTGTGCTCCTTTTCTGGAGGCTTGTGAAAGAGTTCTGTTGAAAGAAAAGGTGTAGATGAGGGATTCGCTGAAGGCTGTACATCAGATACATCTTCCACTGTGACTTCCCTTTGGAGTTTTTTATCTGAGGATTCCGTTAAGACAGTTTTATCATTGGGTTTCTTAGGCAATTTGGCATGTGTTGGTTTGGTAAGATCAGGCAAATCTATGGTTCTGCTTCTTAATTTATATTGTTTGTGTACCTCATAGACTGTTGTATCACACCCTTCTCTGAAATCAAATGACTCACCAGATTTTGTTTGAAATTGTTTACATTCTTGGGCTTGTTGATCATCTTGTGTTAAGAATACTTGTTGTTCACTGTCCAAACCCATCAGGTTTATGTGGGGATCTTCTATTTGTTCATCAGAGGTTGAGGCCTCTGCATAGTTCTCTTGAAATGGAGGTTTGATATTTTGATCAGGACCAATCCTCCCAGCATTTGGATTTTGATTTTTTCTAAAATTAGGATACCTAGTAGTGTTGCTTGTCTGTCCTTCCCAAGAGTATTTTCTTTCAATGGTCTCAACTCTATCTCCTAACCTATCCATACCTTTGATGATTGCATCTAGCTTTTGCTCAAAAGCTGAAGGTTCCTCTTTAAATGTTGTTCTTCTCTCATTTTTAGCTCCGTTTCTCTTAGCAATTAGGTTTGCCTCCACACTGACAGCTATATTCTGCATGTCTGCCAGACTAGGGGGTGCTCTTTCTCTTAACTAATATGCCATATCTGAATCAAAACCATCAGGGAATTTGATCAGGGCCAAGTCAGGCGGGGGCCTCAGGTTCTGAGGAATGGCGTTGTATACATTGTTGAATCTAGCACAATAGTCTTGAACTATTTCTTGTGGACCCCGTTTTAGATTATCATACTCAGTTAGGATGTGTAAAGGGTCTTTCTTCTTTTCCCATCTGTTTAAGAAGCTTAGGTATAAGGCATCAGGATTGAGTATAGAATGTGAAGCTAATGACCTAAACTAGGTCCTTACATCCCCAGCTAAGCTTTGGACAAAACTTTTCATCCTTACATCCTCATCATCAATTTCATAGTTCTCAAAATAGTCCTGCATTTTCTTGGTGTGTTGTTGGGCTGTATAAGAACCAGTACCATCAAAGTAAGTGATCTTGCTTTGATAATCTTGGGGCATAGCCCCTGGATTGGCAGGCAAGTGTAAAGGGGCATATCTGTTAGCCATATTTGCAGAGATCACTGGGACAGCAAGAAGGAGTGTAACAGTTGGAACAAGAAGGATAATAGGAGTAAGATGTAAAGTGTATGGAGGAGTGGGGGAGTTGCTTTGGGAAGTGGATGAAGAACTAGGAGAAGTAGGAGTAATATGAGGATGAACTAACACTTTAGTAGTGGTAGGAATATAGCTTTGTTGAATAGTTTCTGGGCTTGAGTCGGAAAACTCCTCTTGTGGCTCTTGTTTCTTATAGATCTTAGGGATTAAATTAGGATTTTTGAAAATAGCTGGAGGATCTGGGTCAGGGTTTGACCTGGTGTAACGAGTTTTCTTCTTTGGAGCCAGCTTCTGAGTTTGTTTTCTTAGTTTTTAATGAGAGGCTTGACAATCACAGCTTTTCAGCAGTATTTCCTAGGAGATTCATTTGAACAACAAGAAGCTTGGTTTTTTCTAAGTTGTAGATTGAAACTGAGGGAGTCCCCAGTGGAGTCGCCAATGATGTTATCACTCAGGTTGTTCCCTGCTTCCTATAGGGAATACGGCCGAGGTAACCACTAACCGGTATTTTAGTTATAGGTCCTAGCCAACCTGCAACCAGAGAGGGCTCTCTCTTTATAGTTTAGCATTGTTTTGGGGTGATTTTAGGCTAGTTATGGTGCACTGATTTAGTTTTAGATTTGGTTGGGTGGTGAATTCAAAGCTGGTGTACAGATTACAGAGCAGTCTGAACCATTGGGCAATGGAGTTCATGATGGTGTACTGCTGAAGTATTTCTTTGAGGGAAGGGTATTGCTGCAAAGCCAGATAGGCATTTTGTGGAACAATTATTCAAATTCGGGTTAAGAAAGCATGAGATCAGTGAGTGAAAGGCAGTCAAGAATCTTTCACTATGCTAATTGGGGGAGAAAGTGGGAGTATTCTTTAAGAGCAGTTAAGAACTCCTAAATAGTATTCACAGCGAGAGAATTAGTTTAAATATGAGAAATTAAGAATTCATATCCATGGTTAATTCTGAAGAAAACATATTTAGAAACAGAGATTGAGCACAGGGTGTATTTAAACAAGTCCTAAGCTATTCTTTTTCCCTGTTGCTATGATCATGAAACATATGTGAAATTTATGCATACACAGAAAGACAAAACATAGTTCAGAGTAACTTATTGTTCCATTAAGTGACACAGGAATTCTGCAACGTAACACAATCCTTCATTTCCACCTTCAGACAGTACAGAGACCAGGAACTTCACCAGCAATTTATATTAGCAAAAAGTTTGAGATATACAATGCAGCTCTTCAGAGAGAGATTCAGCAAAACCGACCCCCAATACGTTCTATGGGGGGATATATATACAAAAATAGGAGATAAAATATCTAGATGATGAGTCATTGTGTAATAAATTACATCACCAACTCTGTCAAAGAAGTAAATGAAAGAAATAACTGCAGCAGCTAATATTGGTATGGCAGCTGCCTTTTGTCAGACAAGTTTTTGACTTTTTTGGATCAACAAAGTTGGCTGTAGCTTCATCTTTAATCTGCGTTTGTTGAGCACAATGTCTTAGTGCTTTGCTAAGTCACTGCCTTGATGCTTTCTGTAGTACCTGTGTGTTTGATTCTTTGCTGACCTGTACTGTGACTGAGATCTGAAGCTGACAAAAGGAAGAGTAGACCAAAATTACCTGGGCAATACTTCCAGCATTGCTTGCCACCAATCAGCTGGAGGTAGCTGATGTCTCCTTATCTTTATGAGTGTTTCATCTGCTTCAGTATATCTATAGAAATTTGGAGCCACTTCAAACAGATGATTAATCTCATGCTCAATAAAAAATAGATTCTCCAATTTGTCATATAGAGATTGCCCAGAGGGAGGTCTTGCTTCTTCTGTGGAGCTGGTAGATGTTGTAATCTGATTTTCAACATAATTGTTGATTCTGGTGGTGTATTGCTCACAGGACAACAGTTTTCCAGCACCAATCACTAGGCTGGGTAATCCTCTGCTTTGCAATGTTGTTATTTTTGTCTTGAAATCATTTACTTCTGCCTGCATCTCCTGACATTTCCTTTCCAGAGTCTGTGTGAAATTTCTCAAGGTCAACACTTTCTTTGCTGTCAGGATAGTGTCTATTCGACTGTGTATGTCCAGTGCTGCCAATTCTCCCTTGGTGTGAGTGTTAAGGAAATGAATCATCTTGTTGGCCTACTCAGGCATAATCCCCAATGCTGCTCCAGCCTTTTGAATTTCAAATTGAGCCATGCCTATTAATTCAATTTGCTCATGTATAGCCTGTATTGATTGCCATTGGTCATTGATTGATTGGCCAATTTTGGCCCACAAAATCTTTTTGATCTCAGCCAGAGTTTTGACTAGAGATAGTTATTTTTCTAAGGCCTTCACTATGGCCTCTAGGGCTTTTATTTCCCTTTGCTTCTCGGCCACTGTCATTTTGGACTTATCATAATTGGCCTCTAGTTTGGCCAACCTTTCTTTCGCCTCTTTTACCTCTATCACCTGAATTTCAAGCTCCTTGACAGCTTTCATTAGGTCCTCCATACTCATACTGGATTCTGGTGCTGCTGTTGTTGCTGCTGTAGCATATGTAGTTGATGTAGCCATTGTAGGTGCTGGAATGGCAAGAGGGGTTGTTGTTGTTTGCATATGAGGAGCAGGGCCAAGAGTTGTAGATTTTTGAGGGGGTTGGGAGGTTGACTCCCCTTGTTTATCTTGCAAGGCTTTTTCTAATTCTGCCTCCATCTGTAGTATTCTTTGATTCATCTTTAGAAGCAGATCCATGGTCTCATCAACCTATTTTTCCTGTACAAGTTCTGCAGTTTGAGGGTGAATGGTTGCAGGCAACTTTGCCTACTTTCTAAGTGCAGCAATATCATCCTCCTTCTTCTTCATAAGGGCCTTGATACCCTTTGGATCCTTAGGATCATGTCCTAGATCAACAATAATGTCCTCCAACGTTTTAATTCGGTTATCCTTGGCAGTAGAGGACATCCTTTCCAGATCTAATTGAGTATTTGTATTTTTCAATGACTCTTTTAACTAATGGGCCAGCATGGCCTTGTCTGCAAGTGTGGCATAGACCATTTCCCCTATTTTCTTATGCAGTTCAATTTGATCCATGGGATGTATGTCCTTGGAGAGGACTTCCATGTTTGTCTTTAGGTAGTCTACAGAAGATTTGGGGTGTGGAACTTTAGGCTTGAAATGAGTAAAAATCATCTTGTCCTCCTTGATGTCATAAGCTACCATCAATATTTGTTTCCTGGAGGGTGTTGTTTTCAAGAATTGATCATAATGTTGTATTCTTAATAATTCATTTTGTGTCTTGATTTCCATAAAAGTTCCTTTGATACCAGCTGGCTGCTTGCCCTGCTGCCTGGAAGAAGACACCTCTGTACTATGCTGCATACCCTGTTCCTGCTGGAATGAGCTGGTAGCAATCTGTTGGATGGATTCTCTTTCTTTGTTCTGGCTCTCTACCATTTCTTCACCGATTTCTTCTTCAACCTGAGGATCAATTCTTTGCCTCTTGGTTTCTGGTTGTTGTGTTGACCCACTTGGAGGTGTGGGCTCCTCTCTATCCCATTTCTTACCTCTCTCCTCATTAAGAGGAGTTTGCAAGACTGGAATTTGTGATGTTTCATTTTGCTGTAGAGGGGCTTGCCCTTGACTCTGATCTTTGGAAGTGGTGGGTTGTTCTGTCTCTGTCTCCTGCTGTGCATCCATCACTTCCTTTCCCTTTGTTGTAGCTGTTGTTGTTGTAGATACTTGCTAGGCAGTTTGTGCAGCTGCGGCTGTGGAGGTGCTTTCCCCGAATTGGAGTGGCGGCTTGAATGTCACCTGGTGAAAAGAATTCAAGTCAAGAGTTTTTTCTAAATCTTTGACATTTTGCTCCATTATCTCTACTTGAGTAAATTCCTCAATTACTGTGCCTGGCATCCACTCATCTTTGTTGGCATATTGCTCAATTTGTGGAATTGGACAATGCTTATAGGCTAACAGCCTATATTTGACTCTTCTAGCATTGATAAAGCCATCAGGGTCATAAGGGACCCACCAGAAACTCCTTTTCAGTTTGAGTTGTTTCCCCAGTGTTTGATCAGCCTCTTGCCAACCATCTTTCTTGTTCATGATAAAGGGGCCTAGATGGTCTTTGAATTTCAGGTTAGCTTTCTTCTTGGCACTATGAAAATGAGTAAGATTTGAATTAATGAGCTGCCTATAGTATTCTAGGGAAAACAATCTCATGGGTACATATCTTGGGAGCCTGTAGGGATACAGCTCACAACCATAGATCCTGATGACAGTGTGATTTTTGTATAGATACCAATCACCTATTTTATAATTCTTGGACAAATGCAATATTTTCTGCATGTCATATGACAACCTAGGAGGAGGAGTTCTTTTCAAGAGACATGAGACTGGATAAACAAATTGGTCAATGAACTCACAGTAAGAATATGGAGAATTCTGAACTTGATGAAAAGCTGAAGACCAAAAGATAACAAACCTCCTTTCACCTTGTGAATCTAGCTTTTTGATGGGGCATTGGAAACAATCTGACTGATAGTACATGAACAGGTGATAGATATATGATGAATATTTGAATACTGCCTCCCTATCCAGCTTTAGCAGTTGGTCATGTATTTTATTGGCAATGAACTTGGCATAGTTATATTTGACAGTAGGGGGCTTTCCAAGGCTATATGCAGACAAAAGGACCAACATTGTTTCATCAATATGCTCACTTGTTAAGAAACCCAGCACAGAGGATATCATTTCCACAAGCAGCTTGCCTACCTCATTGAAATTTACATACAGGAAAGGAGGTGGCCTTGTAGGTTGGCGATCTGCTCTCATGAAGGTCTTGGCAATTCTAGTAATCTCAGTGCTGGAGAGTTTGGGGACTTCATCCAGCAGGTATTTGATGGAAAAAGGGATGAACAGTTGGGTCTGTTTGAAATTGAGCATCTGATTAATGGAATCAGGAGTTATATGAAAGAGTATGCTCTCAGTTGGAGACTTGATAGCTCTGAGGCTTGGGTCATAATTTTCAGCACAGAGGTGAATTATTTTAGGAAAAATATTTACAGAAGGCAAGAAATAGATGGGCAAATTTGACTCCCAGATTCCATACATATCACTGTTGTTTAAGTAGCTATTCCTCAGCTGGCAGAAGGTTTGTAAGTGGTTTTTGTCCCCAACCAAATCCTAAATGAGGTAATCATTGTCAACTAAAGGCAGTGCCTCAAGTTCCTTGTTAGGTGCATTGATAGGAGCAACATTTAGAGTAGCTGGAGCAGCCATATTGAAATCTTTTCTGTGTTGATACTTGGGGCTAGGATTCAGTATAATTATTGTAGACTACAAAGTGAATTTGTATTTGGCAGTGGCTTTAGCTGTTTGCAGTGTGTGTCAAAGGAGAGATTATAGAGTTTCAACAGACTTTATCTCTAGTTGAAAAACTTGTGGGGCAACTGTAGGGAAAAATAAAGTTGTCCTTGAGCTGAGCAGGTGGACTTTTGGAGAGAGAAGTCTGGTGAGAGTGGATAATGAACAACTGTGAGGACCTGTGTTGGCAGCACAGGCTCTTAAAGCCAAATTTTCAAGTGAATTTCACGGACCGACGCGGGTTTACTGAGCTTTGTGGGCAGAAGGTGTTAACCAGAAAGTTTAGACAACAAGTAGGTGCATAATTGGCTCAGTGTGGGCGATAACAGACTTTTATGCCAGTAAAAAATGGACCAAATGGAGAAAACAGGGGTAAAAAGGTTGACTGTGGGCAAATACCTAGTTTTCACGATGCTGAGGGTGTTGAGCTGGAACAATGGTGAGTAATTGAGTTGAATTTGCAAGTGGTAGCAACTCGGACGGTCAAATTCCAGGTTGGGCGGCAAATCGACATGAACGGCATGCACAGTGCTCCCGAAACAAGCAATGAAAATGATATAAAAAGGTCCTTTTTGCATTGTTTTATGTAAATTCAGGACTTTTTGGCACTTTTGGCGCTTTTTGGTGATGACGTCAACATGATGCCATCGGCGGGTCCCAGGTACGACAGTATGACGTGGACCTCTGACATTGGGGGTGAGGTGGCACAGGACATGGTGGCATGACGCAGACGCGGGCGGATTAGGTGGCAATGTCGTGGAGGCAGGGCGCGGATGTGGGCGGTGACGTCAGAGATGACATGGTGCTGACGTCGGGGCGGAGGGCAGTATCCAGTTTTCTCCCTGCACCACCTTTCTGCATGAGCGGTATCGGGGGAGGGGCCTCCGAACACCCCAGGAAGGTGACGCGTGGAGGGGGTACTGTCACGCGGAATTAGTCGATCCTGCGGACAAGACAGACCTTCCTAGAATAACCAGACACTATCTTTCTCTAAATGCGCTTTATCAATAATGGTAAACAAATGTGTTGAAGGGCCTACCTCATGTCCAACGCAAGTTTGGAGATGCCTTTGCTCCTTTGATCCAAGTAAGTTCCTTCGTCACAAACCTGCAAGCACAAACAAGGCAAACAATTAAATAGCACCTGAATATCCAATATTATAAAACATATTTAACATGAAAGTCAAGGAGTCCATGAAACAAATAGCATAAGATACTTGTTGAGAAAAATGAGCTTGATTGTATTAATTCAAAAAGAAAGAACCTTACAACCTTTGCCTTGACGCTGTACAATCTCCTTCCAGGGTCCAACAAGAAGTCTCCTCTACTTTGACAAGCTTCACTCACTCCCTAATGGGGCCAAAAAGGTATGTGATCTCTCCTCTTAAGCTCAAATAGGAAGTCTTGATTTCACTAGCATTTACCCTCAAAAGTTCAGCTTCTAACCTCTTTGGCCACTGACCCAATGCCTCAATTTATAGTGCAATGGAGATCAGTTACCAGCTCCTCCTTCAAAGGGATAGAGTCCTCCTTCAAAGGGATAGCTCCTCTCAACAAGGGATTAGTTCCTCCTTGTATGGGATGCATGAACCACTTGGAGCGAACAATCCACGTAACAAATCCTTCTAGAAAACTCTAGAATCAACCCAAGATGAGTTTTTTAAGATAAAAATTGCGCCTTTTGACTTTTACAGGGGTACACACCCTCCCCTTTACATACAGAGCATATAAGTACGCAGATACCTTGAACAAAAGGTGCAGGCCCGCAGGCAAAAGTAAGAGAAAGTGCGGAACCAGATTTATATTGCTTTTTTAATGTCTTTCTCTCTTTTCTCAAGCTTGTTTTGAAGAGTTGAGGTTTAAGACTTGCTTAGGGAGCTGGTATAGGTGATGATAGGCCTATACCGACTGCAAATAATCAAGGTGACAATATTTTTGTGTAACAGATTGCCCCCTAAAGTGCGAAGTCTGTAGTATATGAGGATTTTTTTCATTTTTCATATAAGAAGAGTGAAGTGCTTTATCATTTCGAGGATCATCTTGCGGAGAGCCCGGTTGGAACCTGTAAAAACATTCAATTCAAAATATATATATGAGATCATATCATCGCTGAGGTAGGCATTCCCATACTCAGATAAAAACTGACTAAGAGACTGAAAACTGACTAGAAGACTAACTACTGCTCTGATGTAGGAATGATCTCGTAACACATCATAAGTACAGACACATGTGGACACAGTATGGACGCAGCCATCTGTTTATGAATAGTCCATAATATAATGAATACAAAATTCCTCGCAACCTGGATGGTGGAAACTAGATCCGGGGTCTTCATTTCTACGTCCCGAAACAGTACGATTCTATCCATGCGATTGAATGTGTCGAAGTCGAGCATGGTAGAAACCGCTTGATTACCAGTCAATGATGTAAATTGTTAACAAGCGTGAGAGAAACCATCAATAATGACAATGGCTCTCAAAGTACTCGGCACAATCCATGAAATGTGATAAGATGTGTTGATGTCGAACATGTCATGGAATCCTTTGATCGAAAGTCGATGATGTAAATTGTCGTCAAAGGCGAGAAACCTGCCATTGAGGCATGTAGATTTCAAGGTACCGATGATTCCTAGATCATCTTTCTAGATAATGAGTCGAAGTTGATAGAAATCGATCCGTCGTAAGTAAGCTCACGACACAAAATCATAGATCAAGTTGAAGAAATTTAGTTGCAAGGACTGACTCAGGGATTGTCAAGATGGATGACAGACATTTTGCAAATGAATGGCTTATTTGAACTGAGCTCTTGAACACATAACAACACGACAGATGGTTTTGTGATGATTGACCCAAAGTTAATACCCAGAAACCGGCTGAAGACTTTCAATATGGTTTGATCAACTGTTAGGTAAAGGATTTCCCAACCCACGTAAATGAAAGTGTTGTGTTCAAGAGTGGTTATAAAGTATGAAAAACAGACTCACTTTTCTCTCTTTTCACCCACCATTTCTGGCAAGTACCTCTTTATTTTTTACAAGCTTGAGGAGGATAAAATATGCTTGATTATAAGCTCACCCTTCAGGTGAGTCCAACTTATTTTAAATGCGAACCCTAAGAAGGAGTGGTTCGTTCCTGTTTGTAATAGAACAGGTCCTTTACTGTCGAATTTTAACGAGTCCAGTAT